>OX336399.1:221493075-221603594 GCA_946902985.2 Meconema thalassinum | reverse complement strand
ATATATAGGTTACATTCAGTCGGTTTTAGGTATTACTCAGCTAGTTTAGAGCATATTTAGCTAGATGTAGGTTACATTCAGTCAGTTTTAGGTATTACTCAGCAAGTTTAGAGCATATTCAGCTAGATATAGGTTACGTTCAGTCAGTTTTAGTTATTACTCAGCTTGTTTAGAGCATATTTATTTAGATATAGTTTACATTCAGTAAGTTTTAGGTATTACTCAGCTAGTTTAGAGCATATTTAGCTAATCATAGGTTACATTCAGCTTGTTTTAGGTATTACTAAGCTAGTTTAGTGCATATTTAGCTAGTTATAGGTTACACAGCTAGTTTTAGGTATTATCACCTAGTTTAGAGCATATTGTGCTTGATATAGGTTACATTCGGCTTGTTTTATATATTACTCAGCTAGTTTAGAGCATATTTAGCTAGATATAGGTAACATTCGGTTAGTTTTAGGTAATACTCAGCTAGTTTAGAGCATATTCAGCTAGTTATAGGTTACATTCAGCTAGTTTTAGGATTTCCTCAGCTAGTTTAGAGCATATTTATCTAGATAAAGGTTACATTCAGTCAGTTTGAGGTATTACTCAGCTAGATTAGAGAATATTTAGCTAAATATAGGTTACATTCAGTCAGTTTTAGGTATTACTCAGCAAAGGTTAGAGCATATTTAGCTAGATATAGGTAACATTCAGTCTGTTTTAGTTTTTACTCAGCCAGTTTAGAACATATTTAGCTAGATAAAGGTTAAATTCAGTCAGTTTTAGGTATTACTCAGCTAGTTTAGAGCATATTTAGCTAGATATAGGTTACATTCAGTCAGTTTTAGGAATTACTCAGCTAGTTTAGAGCATATTTAGCTAGATATAGGTTACATTCAGCTAGTTTTAGGGTTTACTCAGCTAGTTTAGAGCATTCTCAGCTGGATATAGGCAATATTCGGCTAGTTTTAGGAATTACTCATCTAGTTTAGAGCATATTAGCTAGATATAGGTTACATTCAGCTAGTTTTAGGGTTTACTCAGCTAGTTTAGGGCATGTTAAGCTAGTTATAGGTTACATTCTGTCAGTTTTAGGTATTACTCAGCTAGTTTAGAGCATATTTAGCTAGTTATAGGTTACATTCAGTCAGTTTTAGGTATTACTCAGCTAGTTTAGAGAATATTTAGCTAGATATAGGTTACATTCAGCTAGTTTTAGGGTTTACTCAGCTAGTTTAGGGCATGTTAAGCTAGTTATAGGTTACATTCTGTCAGTTTTAGGTATTACTCATTTAGTTTAGAGCATATTTAGCTAGATATAGGTTACATTCATTCAGTTTTAGGTATTACTCAGCTAGGTTAGAGCTTATTTAGCTAGATGTATGTTACATTCAGTCAGTTTTAGGTATTTTTCAGCTACTTTTGAGCATATTTAGCTGGATATAGGTAACATTCGGCTATTTTTAGGGTTAACTCATTAGTTTAGAGCATATTTAGCTAGATATGGGTAACATTCTTCTAGTTTTAGGTATTACTCAGCTAGTTTAGAGCATATTTATTTAGTTATAGGTTACATTCAGCTAGTTTTATGTATTACTCAGCTAGTTTGGAACATATTCATCTAGATATAGGTTACAGCTTGTTTTAGGTTTTACTCAGCTAGTTTAGAGCATATTTAGCTAGTTATAGGTTACAATCAGCTAGTTTTAGGGTATACTCGGCTAGTTTAGAGCATATTTAGCTAGTTATAAGTTACATTCAGCTAGTTTTAGGGTTTACTCAGCTAGTTTAGCGCATTCTCAGCTGGATATAGGTAATATTCGGCTAGTTTTAGGGTTTTCTCAGCTAGTTTAGATCATATTTAGCTAGTTATAAGTTACATTCAGCTAGTTTTAGGTATTACTCAGCTAGATTAGAGCGTATTTAGCTAGTTATAGGTTACATTCAGCTAGTTTTAGGCATTATTCAGAAAGTATAGAGCATATTTAACTAGATATACGTTACATTCAGTCAGTTTTAGGTATTTCTCAGCTAGTTTAGAGGGTATTTAGCTAGATATAGGTTACATTCAGTCCGTTTTAGGTATTACACAGCTAGTTTAGAGCATTTTTAGCTAGATATAGGTTACATTCAGTCAGTTTTAGGTATTACTCTGCTAGTTTACAGCATATATAGCTAGATATAGGTTATATTCAGTCAGTTTTAGGTATTAGTCTGCTAGTTTAGAGCGTATTTAGCTAGTTATAGGTTACATTCAGCTAGTTTTAGGGCTTACTCACCTAGTTTATAGCATATTTCGCCAGTTATAGGTTACATTCAGCTGGTTTTGTGGTTTAATCAGCTAGTTTAGAACATTCTCAGCTGGATATAGGTAATATTCGGCTAGTTTTAGGGTTTACTCAGCTAGTTTAGAGCGTATTTATCCAGATATAGGTTACATTCAGTCAGTTTTAGTTATTACTCAGCTAATTTAGAGCATATTTGGCTAGTTATAGGTTACATTCAGCTAGTTTTAGGTATTACTCAGCTAGTTTAGAGCGTATTTAGCTAGTTATAGGTTACATTCAGCTAGTTTTAGGTATTATTCAGCAAGTTTAGAGCATATTTAACTAGATATACGTTACATTCAGTCAGTTTTAGGCATTTCTCAGCTAGTTTAGAGCGTATTTAGCTAGATGTAGGTTACATTCAGTCAGTTTTAGGTATTACTCAGCTAGTTTAGAGCATATTTATCTAGATATAGGTTACATTCAGTAAGTTTTAGGTATTACTCAGCTAGTTTAGAGCATATTTAGCTAATCATAGGTTACATTCAACTAGTTTTAGGTGTTAATCACCTAGTTTAGAGCATATTGAGCTAGATATAGGGTAAATTCGGCTTGTTTTAGATATTACTCAGCAAGCTTAGGTCATATTTAGCTAGTTATAGGTATCATTCGGCGAGTTTTAGGTTTTACTCAGCTAGTTTAGAGCATATTTAGCTAGATATAGGTTACATTCAGCTAGTTTTTGGGTTTACTAAGCTAGTTTAGAGATTATTTAGCTAGATATATGTTCAATTTAGTCTGTTTTAGGTATAACTTAGCTAGTTTAGAGCATATTTAACTAGTTATAGGTAACATTCCGCTAGTTTTAGGTATTACTCAGCTAGTTTAGAGCATATTTAACTAGTTATAGGTTACATTTAGCTAGTTTTAGGGTTTACTCAGCTAGTTTAGAGCATATTAACTGGCTATATGTAACATTCGGCTAGTTTTAGGGTTAACTTATTAGTTTAGAGCATATTTAGCAAGATATAGGTAACATTCGTCTAGTTTTAGGTATTACTCGGCTAGTTTAGAGCATATTTAGCTAGTTATAGGTTACATTCAGCTAGTTTTAGGGTTTACTCAGCTAGTTTAGAGCATATTTAGCTAGATATAGGTTACATTCAGTCAGTTTTATGTTTTTCTCAGCTAGTTTAGAGCGTATTTATCTAGATATAGGTTATATTCAGTCAGTATTAGGTATTTCTCAACTAGTTTAGAGCGTATTTAGCTAGATGTATGTTACATTCAGCTAGTTTTAGGTATTACTCAGCTAGTTTAGAGCATACATAGCTAGTTATAGGTTACATTCAGCTAGTTTTAGGGTTTACTCATCTAGTTTAGAGCATATTTAGCTGGTTATAGGTAACATTCGGCTAGTTTTAGGGTTTACTAATTAGTTTAGAGCATATTTAGCTAGAAATAGGTAACATTCGTCTAGTTTTAGGTATTATTCAGCAAGTATAGAGCATATTTAACTAGATATACGTTACATTCAGTCAGTTTTAGGTATTTCTCAGCTAGCTTAGAGCGTATTTAGCTAGATATAGGTTACATTCAGTCCGTTTTAGTTATTACTCAGCTAGTTTAGAGCATTTTTAGCTAGATATAGGTTACATTCAGTCAGTTTTAGGTATTACTCAGCTAGTTTAAAGCATATTTAGCTAGATATAGGTTATATTCAGTCAGTTTTAGGTATTAGTCAGCTAGTTTGGAGCATATTTAGCTAGATATAGGTTACGTTCAGTCCGTTTTAGGTATAACTCAGCCACTTTAGAGCATATTTATCTAGATATAGGTTACATTCAGTAAGTTTTAGGTATTACTCAGGTTGTTTAGAGCATATTTAGCTAATCATAGGTTACATTCAGCTAGTTTTAGGTATTACTAAGCTAGTTTAGAGCATAATTAGCTAGTTATAAGTTACATTCAGCTAGCTTTAGGTATTATTCAGCTAGTTTAGAGCATATTGAGCTAGATATAGGTTACATTCGGATAGTTTTAGATATTACTAAGCTAGTTTACAACATATTAAGCTAGTTACAGGTAAAATTCGGCTAGTTTTTGGTTTTAATAAGCTAGTTTCGAGCTTATTTAGCTAGATATAGGTTACATTCAGCTAGTTTTAGGTTATACTCAGCTAGTTTAGAGCATATTTAGCTAGATATAGGTTCAATTCAGTCAGTTTTACGTATTACTCTGCTAGCTTAGAGTATATTTAGCTAGTTATAGGTTACATTCAGCTAGTTTTAGAGCTTACTCACCTAGTTTAGAGCATATTTCGGAAGTTATAGGTTACATTCAGCTAGTTTTAGGGTTTACTCAGCTAGTTTAGAGCATTCTCAGCTGGATATAGGTAATATTTGGCTAGTTTTCGGGTTTACTCAGCTAGTTTAGAGCGTATTTATCCAGATATAGGTTACAGTCAGTTTTAGGTATTACTCAGCTAGTTTAGAGCATATTTAGCTAGTTATAGGTTACATTCAGCTAGTTTTAGGAATTATTCAGCAAGTTTAGAGCATATTTAACTAGATATACGTTACATTCAGTTAGTTTTAGGTATTTCTCAGCTAGTTTAGAGCGTATTTAGCTAGATATAGTTTACATTCAGTCCGTTTTAGGTATGACTCAGCTAGTTTAGAGCATATTTAGCTAGATATAGGTTACATTCAGTCAGTTTTAGGTATTTCTCAGCTAGCTTTGAGCGTATTTAGCTAGATATAGGTTACATTCCGTCCGTTTTAGGTATTATTCATCTAGTTTACAGCATATTTAGCTATATATAGGTTACATTCAGTCGGTTTTAGGTATTACTCAGCTAGTTTAGAGCATATTTAGCTAGATGTAGGTTACATTCAGTCAGTTTTAGGTATTACTCAGCAAGTTTAGAGCATATTCAGCTAGATATAGGTTACGTTCAGTCAGTTTTAGTTATTACTCAGCTTGTTTAGAGCATATTTATTTAGATATAGTTTACATTCAGTAAGTTTTAGGTATTACTCAGCTAGTTTAGAGCATATTTAGCTAATCATAGGTTACATTCAGCTTGTTTTAGGTATTACTAAGCTAGTTTAGTGCATATTTAGCTAGTTATAGGTTACACAGCTAGTTTTAGGTATTATCACCTAGTTTAGAGCATATTGTGCTTGATATAGGTTACATTCGGCTTGTTTTATATATTACTCAGCTAGTTTAGAGCATATTTAGCTAGATATAGGTAACATTCGGTTAGTTTTAGGTAATACTCAGCTAGTTTAGAGCATATTCAGCTAGTTATAGGTTACATTCAGCTAGTTTTAGGATTTCCTCAGCTAGTTTAGAGCATATTTATCTAGATAAAGGTTACATTCAGTCAGTTTGAGGTATTACTCAGCTAGATTAGAGAATATTTAGCTAAATATAGGTTACATTCAGTCAGTTTTAGGTATTACTCAGCAAAGGTTAGAGCATATTTAGCTAGATATAGGTAACATTCAGTCTGTTTTAGTTTTTACTCAGCCAGTTTAGAACATATTTAGCTAGATAAAGGTTAAATTCAGTCAGTTTTAGGTATTACTCAGCTAGTTTAGAGCATATTTAGCTAGATATAGGTTACATTCAGTCAGTTTTAGGAATTACTCAGCTAGTTTAGAGCATATTTAGCTAGATATAGGTTACATTCAGCTAGTTTTAGGGTTTACTCAGCTAGTTTAGAGCATTCTCAGCTGGATATAGGCAATATTCGGCTAGTTTTAGGAATTACTCATCTAGTTTAGAGCATATTAGCTAGATATAGGTTACATTCAGCTAGTTTTAGGGTTTACTCAGCTAGTTTAGGGCATGTTAAGCTAGTTATAGGTTACATTCTGTCAGTTTTAGGTATTACTCAGCTAGTTTAGAGCATATTTAGCTAGTTATAGGTTACATTCAGTCAGTTTTAGGTATTACTCAGCTAGTTTAGAGAATATTTAGCTAGATATAGGTTACATTCAGCTAGTTTTAGGGTTTACTCAGCTAGTTTAGGGCATGTTAAGCTAGTTATAGGTTACATTCTGTCAGTTTTAGGTATTACTCATTTAGTTTAGAGCATATTTAGCTAGATATAGGTTACATTCATTCAGTTTTAGGTATTACTCAGCTAGGTTAGAGCTTATTTAGCTAGATGTATGTTACATTCAGTCAGTTTTAGGTATTTTTCAGCTACTTTTGAGCATATTTAGCTGGATATAGGTAACATTCGGCTATTTTTAGGGTTAACTCATTAGTTTAGAGCATATTTAGCTAGATATGGGTAACATTCTTCTAGTTTTAGGTATTACTCAGCTAGTTTAGAGCATATTTATTTAGTTATAGGTTACATTCAGCTAGTTTTATGTATTACTCAGCTAGTTTAGAACATATTCATCTAGATATAGGTTACAGCTTGTTTTAGGTTTTACTCAGCTAGTTTAGAGCATATTTAGCTAGTTATAGGTTACAATCAGCTAGTTTTAGGGTATACTCGGCTAGTTTAGAGCATATTTAGCTAGTTATAAGTTACATTCAGCTAGTTTTAGGGTTTACTCAGCTAGTTTAGCGCATTCTCAGCTGGATATAGGTAATATTCGGCTAGTTTTAGGGTTTTCTCAGCTAGTTTAGATCATATTTAGCTAGTTATAAGTTACATTCAGCTAGTTTTAGGTATTACTCAGCTAGATTAGAGCGTATTTAGCTAGTTATAGGTTACATTCAGCTAGTTTTAGGCATTATTCAGAAAGTATAGAGCATATTTAACTAGATATACGTTACATTCAGTCAGTTTTAGGTATTTCTCAGCTAGTTTAGAGGGTATTTAGCTAGATATAGGTTACATTCAGTCCGTTTTAGGTATTACACAGCTAGTTTAGAGCATTTTTAGCTAGATATAGGTTACATTCAGTCAGTTTTAGGTATTACTCTGCTAGTTTACAGCATATATAGCTAGATATAGGTTATATTCAGTCAGTTTTAGGTATTAGTCTGCTAGTTTAGAGCGTATTTAGCTAGTTATAGGTTACATTCAGCTAGTTTTAGGGCTTACTCACCTAGTTTATAGCATATTTCGCCAGTTATAGGTTACATTCAGCTGGTTTTGTGGTTTAATCAGCTAGTTTAGAACATTCTCAGCTGGATATAGGTAATATTCGGCTAGTTTTAGGGTTTACTCAGCTAGTTTAGAGCGTATTTATCCAGATATAGGTTACATTCAGTCAGTTTTAGTTATTACTCAGCTAATTTAGAGCATATTTGGCTAGTTATAGGTTACATTCAGCTAGTTTTAGGTATTACTCAGCTAGTTTAGAGCGTATTTAGCTAGTTATAGGTTACATTCAGCTAGTTTTAGGTATTATTCAGCAAGTTTAGAGCATATTTAACTAGATATACGTTACATTCAGTCAGTTTTAGGCATTTCTCAGCTAGTTTAGAGCGTATTTAGCTAGATGTAGGTTACATTCAGTCAGTTTTAGGTATTACTCAGCTAGTTTAGAGCATATTTATCTAGATATAGGTTACATTCAGTAAGTTTTAGGTATTACTCAGCTAGTTTAGAGCATATTTAGCTAATCATAGGTTACATTCAACTAGTTTTAGGTGTTAATCACCTAGTTTAGAGCATATTGAGCTAGATATAGGGTAAATTCGGCTTGTTTTAGATATTACTCAGCAAGCTTAGGTCATATTTAGCTAGTTATAGGTATCATTCGGCGAGTTTTAGGTTTTACTCAGCTAGTTTAGAGCATATTTAGCTAGATATAGGTTACATTCAGCTAGTTTTTGGGTTTACTAAGCTAGTTTAGAGATTATTTAGCTAGATATATGTTCAATTTAGTCTGTTTTAGGTATAACTTAGCTAGTTTAGAGCATATTTAACTAGTTATAGGAAACATTCCGCTAGTTTTAGGTATTACTCAGCTAGTTTAGAGCATATTTAACCATTTATAGGTTACATTCAGCTAGTTTTAGGGTTTACTCAGCTAGTTTAGAGCATATTAACTGGCTATAGGTAACATTCGGCTAGTTTTAGGGTTAACTTATTAGTTTAGAGCATATTTAGCAAGATATAGGTAACATTCGTCTGGTTTTAGGTATTACTCGGCTAGTTTAGAGCTTATCTAGCTAGTTATAGGTTACATTCAGCTAGTTTTAGGGTTTACTCAGCTAGTTTAGAGCATATATAGCTAGATATAGGTTACATTCAGTCAGTTTTATGTATTTCTCAGCTAGTTTAGAGCGTATTTATCTAGATATAGGTTATATTCAGTCAGTATTAGGTATTTCTCAGCTAGTTTAGAGCGTATTTAGCTAGATGTATGTTACATTCAGCTAGTTTTAGGTATTACTCAGCTAGTTTAGAGCATACATAGCTAGATATAGGTTACATTCAGTCAGATTTAGGTATTTCTCAGCTATTTTAGGGCGTATTTAGCTAGATATAGGTTACATTCAGTTACTTTTAGTTATTATTCAGCTAGTTTAGAGCATATTTAGCTAGTTATAGGTTACATTCAGCTAGTTTTAGGTATTACTCAGCTAGTTTAGAGCGTATTTAGCTAGTTATAGGTTACATTCAGCTAGTTTTAGGTATTATTCAGCTAGTTTAGAGCATATTTAGCTAGATATAGGTTACATTCAGTCAGTTTTAGGTATTTCTCAGCTAGTTTTGAAAGTATTTAGCTAGATATAGGTTACATTCCGTCCGTTTTAGGTATTACTCAGCTAGTTTAGAGCATAATTAGCTAGATATAGGTTACATTCGTTCAGTTTTAGGTTTTACTCAGCTATTTTAGTGCATATTTATTTAGTCATAGGTTACATTCAGCTAGTTTAAGGTATTACTAAGCTAGTTTAGAGCATATTTAGCTAGTTATAGGTTACATTCAGCTAGTTTTAGGTATTAATCACCTAGGTAAGAGCATATTGAGCTAGATATAGGTTACGTTCGGCTAGTTTTAGATATTACTCAGCTAGTTTACGGCAGATTTAGCTAGTTATAGGTAACATTCGGCTAGTTTTAGGTTTTACTCAGCTAGTTTAGAGCTTATTTGCTAGATATAGGTTACATTCAGCTAGTTTTAGGGTTTACTCTGCTAGTTTAGGATATATTTAGCTAGATATAGGTTCAATTCAGTCAGTTTCAGGTATTACTCAGCTAGTTTAGAGCATATTTACCTAGTTATAGGTAACATTCGGCTAGTTTTAGGTGTTACTCAACTAGTTTAGAGCATATTGTTTTAGATCCCTTATTTGGGGGTGGATCTAAAAGGGAGAGTTGCTGTACTAATTTATGAGTTTGTGCCTAAAGAAGGGTAGCTCCCCTTGACAGGGCAAGCTGACCAGTGTAGTGTGTTGTGGTGTGCTAGGAACTAGGGGGCGTTCCTATAAATAATGTGGTAGTATTTGAGGGGATGGGACCCACTGCAAAGGGTCGCTGTACTAGTCGCTCAGCTGACTGCTTGTTATGTAATCGACTCTGCTCGTATCAGCCGGGTGGCACGCGCTTCACTTGAGCACGCGAGCCGCTGTGAGGAATACAATGACGTCTGAGTTGGCGTTATTACTACGGTGTGTCACGTCTGACTGTGACGGGAGTAAGGAAGGGCGTTGGGATGTAAAGAGGCGTATAACAGTAATGCTAGTGTAGAGTGTGGACCAAGTGTTTTATTGGTCTGTGATATTCTTTGTGTGAGTCCCTTGTAGGGAATGAAATTATGTTTATAATGTGATACAAGTTGTGGGTTGCAGGTTACATAAATAGGAACTCTGAACACGATTGACTGACTCACCTCGGTTGACACCAGCGTAGCTTCGGCCGTCTTGATGGAGCACTGACAATGGAGAGAGAGTTTGACCTCATTAGGACGTCTTCTTATACCTTCAGACGCCCTCCTGTCAGCAATGTATTGGCCCAGTTAGTACTATGTCGCTGAGTGTAATGATTACGTAAGGCTTGAGCTGCTTTATGGAGTAGCAAGCTGTCCTTACAGTATTAATGGATGTTGCCCCGGCTTTCCAAGGGTTGCCATTTTAGGGGGATTTAGCCAGATGTTGGGGGGATGGTCTCCAAGGGGTGCATACCCCTGGGATGCTGTACAAGAGTCTTCCTTCATTTGTTCGCGTCCTCGCGAACGGGAACGGAACTGGAAGTTGGGATGTTGACGTAGTGGTCCTGGAAAACCCTCTCGTATCTCCTGGTGGCGTCGTATCGAAGTGTGGGTGTGAGGTGAGCCCGTGTTCAGAGGGGAGGGTTATGGGATTTACATATATATGTATACATTGACATTGTGAAAAAACAAACAAAAAAAATTGACATTTGCGAAAGATTTGATTAACATTGGGAAAAAATTGACATTTTGAGAAAAATTGAACATTAAAATAAATTCGATATGTAAAAAAAAAATTGCCCTTGCATTTGCTGGCATATTGCTAGTTTAAAAAAAACATGGTTTCTGATGGTGACGTGTCACATATTTGTGCAGGGAGGAAAAACCCAGGGCCGAACGGATGATTGCTTCGCCCGCCCCATCTTAGGGAAAAAATGCTCCCTGCAATAAGAAAGGTAGAAGAAAATAGAAAAATGGGTGTTCCAGGGTATAATTTAAGGGAAATATTCAAAAGTATTTATTTGTGTGGGAAAAACGGAACACCCTGACAAATGGGGAAGTTAGAAGAAGGAAAAATGAAAGAAAACAAATCATACACATGATGGACATTGGCATTTTGGTGAACAAACAAAAATATATATAGTGTATAGTTGTATAAAGCTTATCCTGAAAAACTTATAAATTACAATGACCTTATGTCTAGTGGAATAATGGTATACAGTTTATCCTGAAAAATTATAATTTACAATGACCTTATGTCTACTTAATCGCGCTAATCCCTTATAATTATAGTTTTCATGAGGTACCTCGCGTGCACGCTACCCGTCTGTACGTACTCTTGCCGTCTCACGGCTGATTCTGTACGGCCACTTCTTGGTACGGTATAGTGGTCGTACCGCTTGTATGTGTGCTTAATACCTAACCTGTGAAGCATCCTCTGTGGGTGAATGCTTTCACACTTGACAATGAGAGTCACTGCCACAAACCGGTTGCGCCCTCATTGTCGTAATCTGCGTCACATTTTGACGCTTTATGTGTTTTAATTGAGTTGATCTGCCAGTAAGCCTGGTACCCCACAGGCACCAGTCCTGCTGTGCAGATTCATTTTAGAGTGTGTAGCTGAAAAAGAAAAATGTGGTGAGTGTTTGCGAGTGTGTCGGGATTAGTGCAAGTTGAAAAAAATAAAAAAAATAGTACACATCATGGCATGCTGTAAATAATATGCCACTGCTATATGGCAGTGAAATTCCTGTCACCAGTTTTCTGTATCTGGTGACGATGCCTGTGAAAAAAAAATGGCGAGGTTTAGAAAAAAAAACATATTAGTACTGGTTGAAGCTGTTCTTTTACTGAAAAAAAAACATGATTAATGTTACTTAGCTGCAAGGCCGGGCTTACCCTATGCGGTGCCGTAATGCCGTAAATAATATATAGTTGGTCTTACCCCGGTAGCGGAATTGTGGTTACCGGGTGCCGATATATTCCACTTTGATTATTCCTATCTTAATCTAGTTTATCCTAAGTATTGTCGGGCTTACCTCGGTAACGGATTTATAGTCACCGAGTGCCGATATATTCTACGGTGATCTATATATATTAAAAAAAATGCCTTAAATGTAGGTTTATGTTACCTTATGTCTTACCTTACTTATTTAACTTATTGATAAAATTACTTAACTGTAAAACTATTCTGTATTTACATGCCGAGTGGACCTTATTCTAAAGCCGAAATGTGCTGTGCTATTATTAGCAACAGCTGTCAGTAAATTTGCTTACATCTAAGTGACCTTAACATGGCACTATGACTTAAGTACTAAGATTTAGATGGAGGCTGGCCGCTTGATTTCTCTCGCGGGGGCGCCCTTGTAGTACATTGTCGGGACCGGAACCCAACAATGCCTCGTAGTCCCCTCCGTTTTAATACTATTGTCGACATCTATTCTAGGTCTTAATACTAGTACTAACCTATTCGCAGGCGCCTTACGGTGCCACTAAGCTAACCGTTTCGCCCGCTGTAACTTTCGTGTTCATAACCGTGTGCTGTTCCTATTTGACGTAGGTGAGCCGCCCACTTGGCTCCTGTGAGGGGCGCGCAATGCCCCTCTCTGAATGCCCTCTGGTTGCCCGTTGCGTCGCCATTTATGTGGGCATTGGACAGTGTGGTCCAATGGCATAATATTGTCTTCGCCTTAATCGGCCGTCGCAATCTGCTTTCGCAGTGATATTTGCCTCTATGGGCCGCCGTAGTATGCATTTTCGCATTGATATATAAAGTTGCCTCTATGGGCCGCCGTAGTATGCATTTTCGCATTGATATATAAAGTTGCCTCTATGGGCCGCCGTAGTATGCATTTTCGCATTGATATATAAAGTTGCCTCTATGGGCCGCCGTAGTGTGTTTTGCTCCAACGCACAGGAGTTTTGCTTCCCGCTATGGAAGCCGTGCCTACTTAAATTTAAACTGAACTAGAAGTCTAGTCATAATGGGGTCGTCTCTAGGGATAGCTCCCGAGGCCGGCGCGGAGTGAGCTATTTCTCCCGCCATTCTCAGAAAGTCTCCCTGCAGGTCTTGGCTTCGACGACCGTGGCACAAAGTGGGTTTAGCATCCCTTCCTCCCAGGGGCGGTTTATGCGCACCTAGGATTCCAGAGCTTGCCCGACCAGGCCGCGAATGCTTTGACCTTACGTAGTTCGTCTGTTTGGTCTAGTCGTCAGTTAAGTGAGGTCGCTGCGCTGTCGCGCCAACTGGGGAAGGGTCCACATCGCCTTCCCCATCTCTCAAAGTGTGGTTCTCCTGACCTTTGGCTTACACCGTTGTCAACCATCATACCGTATCAGATTCCTTTGTAAGAGAGAAAAAAAAAATGTGCCGTAACCCGTGTGAAAGGTTCAACCTCTGTGTAAAATGTAAAATCTTTCCAGTGTAGCGGGGTTGCAGATCTTCTAAGTACATAGGCTACTTCTGGCCTACCATCGCTATGTCAGCTTCCCAGCGATAATGCCTTCTTTACCTTAATGGAGGTGTTAGTAGGGTCTGGAGTGTCAGGTACCCTGTTATTAGGATTTGGGGGTAGTTATTTGTTGAGTGGGCTTAAGGCATGGTAGGAAGGGTTTGCGCACCTTTGGGTTCCACGTTAGTGGTGGCCTAGAACCGGTGGTGGCACTGGGATGCTTCTATAGTGAGTGGAGTGGGGAGGTAATTCCCGGGATTGCAAAAATACGAAAATTCATGCAGGTTTGATATTAAAATCCCTGGTAATTGGATGGGATACTCATGCATGTGTCTGGATATGAAGTTTTTGCCTTCATGTACGGATAGGTGTAGGATGGGGCATAATACCATATGTTCCTTTCATGCGGGAGAGCTTAAGTACTAAAGCATGGTTAATATGTATCTATGGCCTCCTCTCTCATTTGGAGAGGCGCATTATGCTTCTTTTAATGTTTGCTGAGCCACCCCTAATACTCAGGCGGTGCACCGGGGCTCAAGGCGTAGCTTGCCTGCTCTTTAAACGCATGAAGTCCATCAACCCCTGTGTGTGTTTTGTAATGTAGTATATCTGTTTTTGGTCGTGTAGATGTGTTTGCGTTGTTTATGTCAGGCTTGAGAAGGTTATGGGAAGGGAGTAAGGTGGTACGCTGGTAGCCTGTTCTCCTGTCGTCCTCCCTTGGTCCATGTTGGCTTTCTATCCGCGCCTTGGGATAGTAGGGCTGCATTACCTAATCTGGTCGGCCATTTGCAGTGTAGATGTGGCCAGTGGTCGTAACGCGACTGGTCATGTGCTAGTCATCTGTAATGATTTATTTGGGGAATAGAATCGCGAAAAGAAGTTATTAAGGGGAGGTCCTGTTTCCTCAAAGTCCCTATGTTCGCTCCTAATTGGTGAGTGCGAGTGCGTGTGTGTGTGTGACTACGTTCCGCTACACCACGCGGACGGTTGGTCTGTTATGAGGCTAAGTCCTAATATGTATCGCCTTTGTGGGCAGAAGGCGCCCGTGGCTTGCCAACGTGCCCTCGCGACCGTGCCCTATAGGCCCAAGATAAGTTTCGCTGTGTCACGTCTTGTCCATTGCCAAATGATTTTGCAGTGTGGAGAAAAAAAATGTATGGCGTTATAATTGTTATGTGTGTGTAATTTCACGGTCACGGGCTATACGCAATAGTGTCTCGTCACCGCAGTATTGCAGTGTGAATAGTCTGCAGTCAGCAATTGGTATGTGCAATAACAGGCTGGGAAGTTACTGTTTGTCATCCGCTGGTATGTGCCTTTTTGCACGAATGCAAGTGTGGTCATTGTTTTGGATTCCTAGCCTAATGTAGCAATTCGCCCTAGTTAGGTAATGACGTCGTGTGGCCATTGTTCTCTAAGACCTGTGTCTTGCGAAATTTTCCTACCTGTGTTCGTGAAATGTATTCCTCTATGCCTGGTGTAATTCGAAATTTTATGTCTGGTTTTTTTTGGTGGGAGGAAATGTAGTATTCCCTGTTCATGCACTTGTATGGGCCAATTTCAGTATGATTGGACGCCTGAATAGCTGTTCTCCTTTGCGTCTAAATTTTCACTGGAACTCAGACCCGTGACCTTATGTCATTCTCTGTGTTTTATGTTTGCGTTGTGTGACAGGGCTTGGGGCTTTCCCAGTGTGGTCTTTGCTTGTGTTCCGTGTACCAAAAATACCATTGGATAGTTAGTTTTTGGTACGCGTGTGGTGTGTGGTCATGGGTTCGAATCCGGTTGTCTGTAAAGACTTGGTGTGATCATTTCCGTGCCGCATATAATATGGCATGTTCCCGTGGATGTGCGATACGCATATGAAAGCATACATCCCTGTGTAGAGTTTGTACGTTTTTGAATTCCCCTCGTAGTGTAATTTTGGAAGATATAGGGTCTCTAAATCGGGCGTGAATGATGTGTTGATTTCTGTCCAGTAGGCTTTGGCTCGCTTGTCTGCGTCGAGCAGTCTTGCTCATTGAGGAGTATGTTACCGCTGATACGACGGTGTTGAATTACGATGTTGTGTGCTTTCATTTGTTTCATGCTCTGCCCACGTCCTAGTTTTCTGCACGTGTGTGTGTGTGAACCTGATTGCTGCCTATAATGATTGCTAGCAGTGCCTCTCTCATTGTAGAGAAAAAAAAAACTTTGTGGTTTAATATGACCGTTGATTTGTAGCTCATGCGCCAGGGGATTTCCGTTTTACTTGGAATCCAAACCACAGGCCATGGCATTTCATTTCGGAAGTCCCATATTCGTTGTACGCGAGTGTGTCTGGTCCGCTAGTCGCGTATTTGGTGACCAGATGCCAGAGGCGATTGTATTGTTTTTCGTTTATGACCCGCTGTTAGTGGGACTGTCCCAATTAGTCTTAGCTTTCTCATTATCCTTATTCTACGACTGGATATTTACTCAACCTTATATTCCTGGTATTCAGAAGGTTGCGGGTTTGGAGACCGCCTTTTACCCAGAGTAATTGTTTCCGGCGCCATGAAGGTTGTGTCTCCGGGACAGTTCTGGTGAGTGTTAGGATGGTATCCCGGTTCGGTCAGTGGGCTATTTCTTGGCTTTCTTCCCACGTGTTCCAACGGGACCGTTTCCTTTCCTTTTAGCAGTGTGCCCGCCTTTACGTGTAGGTGTGTGAGCTTTACGTGTGTGATATGCCTTCATCCGGCGGGCGTGAATAGTGTCCTTTATGAGTTTCCTCCCATGGCGCACGTTCACTATATAATTTAGGTCAGATACCTTCCTGCAGACTTTGAAGGGACCTGCCCATCGTGGTAGGAGGAATTCGGACACGTTTTTCTTACGGGCATGATTGGAGACCATGACCAATTGCCCGGGTGTGTATTCCACGGTCTTTCTATTCTGATCGTACCGCTCTTTTTGTTTTTTCTGGGCCTCGGCTATGTTTTTTCTAGCGTCCATGCGGGCTATCTGCAAATGCTCTAGCCGAGCCGCATTGTCTGTGTGGGCGTCCTGTGGGATACATATATTGTCTATGGGACTTCTGGGTGTGTATCCGTGCAGTAGGAAGTGTGGAGAGTGTTTCGTAGCCGTAGATACAGAGGTATTATAACTAAAAGTAATGCTTTGCAGATATTCATCCCAGTCTGTTCCTGCGTCCTCTGTAAATTTAGCCAGCGCTATTCCAAGTATTTTGTTCATACTTTCCGTGAGTCCGTTGGTTTGCGGGGAAAAACTCGTGGTAGTGTATGCCTTAATCCTGAGTATCTCCAGAAACTGTTGGAGCACTCTCGAGGTGAAAATAGTACCTCTGTCGGATAATAAGGTTTGGAATAGGCCATATCGTGTAATTATGTCAAATAAAAATTCGGCTATGCTGTTCGTGTCTGCTTTGGGAACAGCCTTTGTAATCATGTATCGTGTGAGATACTCGGTGGCCACCAGGATATATTTATTGCCTTTCTGACTTGTTGTAATGGGGCCTTTCACGTCTATTCCGACTCTGTGAAATAACTCTCCCACGGGAATTGGGTTGAGTAGTCCATGAGGCTTGCCAGGTCTTGTTTTGAATCGTTGGCAGGTGTGACATGTCTTGACAAAGGTATCTATGTCGGCCTTCATGTTTACCCAATAGTACTTGTCACGGATTCTAAGGTAAGTTTTATGCGTACCTAAGTGTGCCCCTGCTATTGGGCTATTATGGTGTCCGATCATGATATTTTCTCTCAATGATTCCGGAACCGCTATAGGTGCGCTATCGTGCATGGCTGTGGGCTTAAATTTCAGTACCCCGTCTTTGTCTAGGAAAAATCGCCTAGACAGCCGTGCTGTCTTGGAGTCCACTTTATCCAAGTCTTCTAGTGCCAATAGCATCTGTTTCAAGTGCGGATCACTTTCTTGCTCCTGTTTGATGTCAACCACCGTCAGGGCAAAGGTGGGCATATCGTCCCAGTCGTGGTCCTTACTGTCATCCGGGGGATCGGCTACTGGCAGCCTAGACAACCCATCTGCGTCTAGGTGTGTAGCGCCTTTCTTGTGTTTGACCACGAAATCATATTCATACAGGCGGAATATAAACCTGTTGAGGCGCGAATTTGGGTTTTTAAATTTGTCCCAAAAAAGCAAGCTCGCGTGGTCAGTCACTACCGTGAACTTGATACCATAGAGGTATACTCTAAAATAGTTCACTCCCCACGAAAATGCCAGCATTTCCCGCTCTGTGGCAGAGTATCTAGTCTCAACGGCCGTTAGCTTCCTGCTAGCGTAGGCGACGGGCCGTTTGCGCCCTTCGGCGTCTTCCTGCAATACGGCTGCTCCCAACCCATACAGGCTGGCATCCACGTGTAAAAATGTGGGCCTATCACTATGGAAGTGTTGCAGCAATGGAGGTGAGGTCAATAGTTGCTTCAGTGTGTTGAAGGCATCTATGTGTTCCTGCGTGATGCTGAAGGGCGTTTTTTCCCGTGTGAGTTCAGTTAGGGGATGGGCGATGTGTGCAAACCTATAGATATACTTGCGATAGTACGAAGCCAAGCCAATAAAACTGCGCAATTGTTTCAAATTTGTGGGCATTGGGATGCCCGTTATTGCGTCAGTCTTGGCTGGGTCGGGAATAATGCCCTCCCGGTTGACAATATGGCCCAATATGTTAATTTGCTGTCTGGCAAATTGACATTTCGCAGGTTTAAGCCTTAGTTTAGCTTCTCTGATCCTTGCGAAAGCCTCCTCCAAATGTAGGATGTGTTCGTCAAAAGTGTTGGAGAAGACCGTTATGTCATCCACGTACACCAATACGGAACGCCATTTAAGCCCTGAAAATGTCTTATCCACTAGCTTTTGGAAGGTTTGGCTGGCGTTACGGAGACCCATCGGTAAACGGGTGTAGGTAAATAGTCCGTTCTCTGTAACGAACGCCAGCTTGTGCCTATCTGGTTCATAGACGGGGATTGAATAGAATCCGCTATAGCAATCCATCGAACTGAACCAGCTAGCTCCACCAAGGGCGTCCAAATAGGTGTCTGCCCTTGGTAGTGGATAACTATCATTTTCGACCAACTTATTGAGCCTCCTGTAGTCAGTACAAAATCGGTGCGATCCGTCCCTCTTTTTGGTCAGCAGAACTGGAGAGGAATAGTTAGAAATAACTGGAACAATGACCCCTGCCTCGAGCATCTCTGAGATTTGGGCATCGATGGCATGTCTCTCCTTCTGGCTCACTCTGAAGGGAGGCTGGTGTACTGGTCGGTCACTAGTGAGTGTGACGTGGTGTTCAATGAGGTCTGTCACAGCGAGATCCTTCATTGAGTGGGCAAAAATATCTCTGTTGGTCTCCAGGAGCTCCGTGAGCCTTTTATTTTGCTCCGGAGTCAGGTCCTGCGTGTGGTTCTGGTTGGCCGCCTTATCAGTGTGTGTGTTTGTGTATTGGCTGATAGTGTGCAGTGTAGGGGCCTGATGCTCGTGGTTTTCTCGCTCCGCTCGAATCCCATCTCTGTTCCTGGTGTATACCATGGGATGTGTGGTGAGCCTCTGGTCGTGCTTTAAAAGCATCTGACCACTAGCGAAATTTATGCTAGCCTCATATCTAGCGAGAAAATCCATGCCTATTATGGCTGACGCAGAAAGGTGTTCGATAACGAACATGGGGTGCGTTGTGGCAAAATGGTCTATCCTAATATGTATGTTTGCCACTCCCCTGTTTTCTAACGTCTGAGCATTGGCCGCTACCAGCCGGATGTCCCCCGTGACACCTTGTATTTGCGCCTCGGCAATGTGTCGGCTATTAACACAACTTACGGCAGCCCCAGTATCGATTAGGGCCTGCACTCTGTGGCCATTTATGGTGGCGTGTATCGTGAGGGCCGATACCTGAAATCCACTGCCCTGCACCGATGTGTTGTGTAAGATGTACGTTGTTGTTGTTGTTGTTGCCGGAGTGACATTTGTGCTGGGAGGGCATGGATCTGTCCGTTTATCGTACCTAGCACGCTTCGCCTCTCGGCTTATTTCCTGTCCTGAGTACTTTGCCCAGGTCAGCAAAGTGCGTTTGCCAAGTACCTTGCCAGCTCCTTTAACCGGTCTTGCTGTGAGACTAGGAGTCTGCTGGCGAACGTTTAGTGTATTAATCGTTCCCAGCCTTTGTGTAGTTGTGTTGTTGTTGGTTTCTTCCTCTCGGGAAGGTGTGTCTGCAAATGTAACCCTGAGCTTGCCCTTATGACCCCGCCTTTTGTTCCAGGCGGTCGCGAGTTCGACACCTGTTGCTGGCTTCCCCATGCCGAGCGAACTCGCGTCATTCGCCTGTGTGTGGTCAATTCCCCCCCTGTGTTGTGGTGAAGGGGGTAGGGTTTTCTGTTGGGAGGGTGTGGGCGTGTTCTCGGGCTGTTTGCTTTTGATCGTGAGGGGTGTGTAATGTCCCGCCCTAGGGTTTCCTGTGAAAAGTACGTGTAGGTCCCTATTGAATCCCGCAGTTGAGAATAGCGGAGGCGAGTGTACATCCGTGTATACATGGATATTGGCTTTGAGCACTTTGCCGAGAGCGGTTACCTCTACGGCACTGCCATAGGTGCCGTCCTTGCCCATGTATTTTCGGTAATCCGCCCCGGTCTGGAATGGGTTTTCCCGCTCGTCCGACACAAAGTCCCGGTACTCTTTCCAGTTGGCCAGGATATGTTTGACCGTCTTCTGTCTGTAGTCCCCATGATAATCCTCGGTATTCCGGATTAGAAAGCTCATGGCCCTAAACAGACAGTTGCCGTCTCCTTGCACGGGGTGTGTTTGGAAACGGTCCGGGGGCGGATCGTCAGCCTTAGTTTTAGCTGGCTGCTTCTTCCCCTTATTCTTACGAGTTTTCTTGGGGGAAGGGCCTTTCTTGTGTTGTGTTGGGGGAGGAACCTCAGCTGCTTCATCAGCTAGCCGAACCTCCCCGTCTAGGCGTTTTTTGAAAATGTGGGTGTACGCCTGCCTGTAATGTATGTGCGCCCCCCCTCGGGGTGGCTGCGCCAACTCCCTGCTTGCGGTGTGTGTCTAGGCGTAGGGAGTATTGCCCCCCTGTCTGTCCTGTGGGGTGTTTCATCCCTGAACTCCCTCGGGTATTCGTCTGGGAGGGGGTAGTGTTCTGGGCCCTTCGTGTGTTTGTCCATGTTGTCCCTTCCTCTAGTGGGTTTTCTTCCTTGTCGGTTATTGCCCTGTTGTCCGTTATTCTGTCTCCGCCAGGGTGGGGTGTATGTCTGCTGCTGCTGGGGCGGGTGTTCCCGTCGGTTCCCCTTTTCCCTATATTGGTCAGCTGCATACCCCTGTCTGGTCGAGGGTGGGTTTTCTCGCTGTTCCCAATTTCCCTTGTACTGCGGGGCCGCATATCCTTGGCTTCGTGGGGGCGGGTTCTCCCGATATTCCCCATTTCCCCCGTACTGCGGGGCTGCATAACCTTGGCTGCGTGGGGGCGGGTTCTCCCGATATTCCCCATTTCCCCTGTACTGCGGGGCAGCATAGCCTTGGCTGCGTGGGGGCGGGTTTTCCCGATATTCCCCATTTCCCCTGTACTGTGGGGCAGCGTAGGACTGTCTATGTGGTGACGGGCTGTTTCGTCGGGGGATATCGTGGTCGTACTCCTCAGGGTAGTACTCCCGTGTGTACGGAGATGGTGACTGCCTTGAGGGGTATGTCGGCTCTGTGTCCGTGTATGCTATCGGTGAGTACCGAGGAGGGTAGTGTGGCCTATCCTGTGGGGGAGGTGTTGTTGGCCGCTGTGGAGGGTAGTAACTTTCTTCCCTCCCGTAGCGTCTCCTCTCTGTGTACCCCCTGTCCCTCTCAGTATGATAGTGTTCTCGTGTGTCTGCTTGCTCATCCCTTGGCGGTCTCCCGCCCGCTTGGATGGCAGCTATGGTCAGTTTCTCCATCCTGTCCACTAATTCGTCTATTTTGTCATTAGTGTCGTCTTTCCGGGTTTTGAAGTGCAGATCCACGGCTTTTTCCGTAGCCTTTTCCGTGATCTTTCTCCCCTCCTCTATGGTCTTTATGTTATTCAACATATGTTGGACCGTGAGGTTGTTCATGATGCATAGCTTTTCTACTATGGCTGGTCTGAGGCCCTGCATCAACAGCTTGACTTTCTGTTTATTTGTCATTGCTGCATTGTACTTTTCGCACATTATCAATTTAACATTGATGTATGCCTGGGCGCTCTCTTTGGGTCCCTGTGACCTCTGTCTAATCTGGTCATAGAGATCGTCATCGTCTGGTATAAGCTGGAACTCATCCTTCAACATTACCGCGGTTTCCTCCCATGTGGCAGCCTCTAGTGCGTCCTCATGGAGCTCATACCACGTCATGGCCGCCTTTGTGAGGTAGGCAGGAAGGAGCCGTTTTCTAACTTCCTCGCTCCGACCATTGATCCGGGCCGTTCTATTGAAGGCCTTGAGGTATTCCTCGGGATCCTGGCCTTCCCCCGTGAACTTTGTGGGGTGGATCATGGGGTACTCAGTGTGTCTATTCATGTCGTTCTCGGCTGTGTCCCGTTGACTGTGTGTCGAGGTGTTTGGGCTGTTTGGAGGGGAATTAGCCTCGCTTCCCGTGTAGGACACCTGTGTTACGTTACCAGGTGGCTCGTCACCTGATATGCTTGTGCTGATGGCCGGTGTGTTGTCGTACTGTGTGGATTCGACTATGTGTACGGTTCTGTCTAAATCCTGTTTTACTGTCTCCAAAATAGTGTGGATGTCCAGAACTGCTTCTGTCGTGTGACTATTGGCTTTAATAGTGTCTGTTTCTAATAGCTCTGAAATGCGCTCGAGCAGGTTACTGGCTTTCTGCTCTGTGATCTGCAGTTGCTGTAACAATAGGGGATGGAGTGTTGGCAGGCAATCTACCTCACTATCGCTGGATACCGGCGACTCGTGTGTGTATTCACTGGCCTGGGACCGTGTAAAATGTATAACTTGTGCTGCAGCGGCAGGGTGTTGAGCACGGATCTGTGCTGTTTGGAATTCAAGGTCCCTGAGAAGTTGTACTGCAGTCTGGTCAGTTATTAAGTCACCGTTCTTAATCTTTAGCTTCGGCAGGAGTGGGGTCGTACTAGCCGACAAATGGTGTGCAAAGTCTCTTAATGTAGTCCTAAATGTGGACATTTAATAATAAAAAAAAAATGTGTGACGCAATATGAGGTTAAAAATTTTTTTTTTCTCTATTTGCTTGGCTTTTTGCGGTACGGAAGGGGTCGTTTTTCCTACGAGGGCTCGTTGATTGAGTCCCGTTCTACTGTGCGTAGGATGGCGCCTCCACCAGTGTTTTAGATCCCTTATTTGGGGGTGGATCTAAAAGGGAGAGTTGCTGTACTAATTTATGAGTTTGTGCCTAAAGAAGGGTAGCTCCCCTTGACAGGGCAAGCTGACCAGTGTAGTGTGTTGTGGTGTGCTAGGAACTAGGGGGCGTTCCTATAAATAATGTGGTAGTATTTGAGGGGATGGGACCCACTGCAAAGGGTCGCTGTACTAGTCGCTCAGCTGACTGCTTGTTATGTAATCGACTCTGCTCGTATCAGCCGGGTGGCACGCGCTTCACTTGAGCACGCGAGCCGCTGTGAGGAATACAATGACGTCTGAGTTGGCGTTATTACTACGGTGTGTCACGTCTGACTGTGACGGGAGTAAGGAAGGGCGTTGGGATGTAAAGAGGCGTATAACAGTAATGCTAGTGTAGAGTGTGGACCAAGTGTTTTATTGGTCTGTGATATTCTTTGTGTGAGTCCCTTGTAGGGAATGAAATTATGTTTATAATGTGATACAAGTTGTGGGTTGCAGGTTACATAAATAGGAACTCTGAACACGATTGACTGACTCACCTCGGTTGACACCAGCGTAGCTTCGGCCGTCTTGATGGAGCACTGACAATGGAGAGAGAGTTTGACCTCATTAGGACGTCTTCTTATACCTTCAGACGCCCTCCTGTCAGCAATGTATTGGCCCAGTTAGTACTATGTCGCTGAGTGTAATGATTACGTAAGGCTTGAGCTGCTTTATGGAGTAGCAAGCTGTCCTTACAGTATTAATGGATGTTGCCCCGGCTTTCCAAGGGTTGCCATTTTAGGGGGATTTAGCCAGATGTTGGGGGGATGGTCTCCAAGGGGTGCATACCCCTGGGATGCTGTACAATATTTAGCTAGATTTAGGTTACATTCAGCTAGTTTTAGGGTTTACTCAGCTAGTTTTGCGCATATTTTGCTAGATATAGGTTCAATTCAGTCAGTTTTAGGTATTATTCAGCTAGTTTAGAGCATATTTCACTAGTTATAGGTAACATTCGGCTAGTTTTAGGTATTACTCAGCTAGTTTAGAGCATATTTAGCTAGTTATAGGTTACATTCAGCAAGTTTTAGGGTTTACTCATCTAGTTTAGAGCATATTTAGCTGGATATAGGTAAATTCGGCTAGTTTTAGGGTTTACTCATTAGTTTAGGGCATATTTAACTAGATATAGGTAACATTCGTCTAGTTTTAGGTATTACTCAGCTAGTTGAGAGCATATTTATCTAGTTATACGTTACATTCAGCTAGTTTTAGGTATTACTCAGTTAGTTTAGAACATATTTAGCTAGATATAGGTTACATTCAGCTAGTTTTAGGTATTACTCAGCTAGTTTAGAGCATATTTAGCTAGTTATAGGTTACATTAAGCTAGTTTTGGGGCTTACTCAGCAGGTTTAGAGCATATTTCGCTAGTTATAGGTTTCATTCAGCTAGTTTTAGGGTTTACTCAGCTAGTATAGAGCATTCTCAGCTGGATATAGGTAATATTCGGCTGGTTTTAGGGTTTACTCAGCTAGTTTAGAGCGTATTTATCTAGATATAGGTTACAGTCAGTCAGTTTTAGGTATTACTCAGCTAGTTTAGATCATATTTAGCTAGTTATAAGATACATTCAGCTAGTTTTAGGTATTACTCAGCTAGTTTAGAGCGTATTTAGCTAGTTATAGGTTACATTCAGCTAGTTTTAGGTATTATTCAGCAAGTATAGAGCATATTTAACTAGATATACGTTACATTCAGTCAGTTTTAGGTATTTCTCAGCTAGTTTAGAGGGTATTTAGCTAGATATAGGTTACATTCAGTCCGTTTTAGGTATTTCACAGCTAGTTTAGAGCATTTTTAGCTAGATATAGGTTACATTCAGTCAGTTTTAGGTATTACTCAGCTAGTGTACAGCATATTTAGCTAGATATAGGTTATATTCAGCCAGTTTTAGGTATTAGTCTGCTAGTTTAGAGCGTATTTAGCTAGTTATAGGTTACATTCAGCTAGTTTTAGGGCTTACTCACCTAGTTTATAGCACATTTCGCCAGTTATAGGTTACATTCAGCTAGTTTTGGGGTTTACTCAGCTAGTTTAGAGCATTCTCAGCTGGATATAGGTAATATTCGGCTAGTTTTAGGGTTTACTCAGCTAGTTTAGAGCGTATTTATCCAGATATAGGTTACATTCAGTCAGTTTTAGGTATTTCTCAGCTAGTTTAGAGGGTATTTAGCTAGATATAGGTTACATTCAGTCCGTTTTAGGTATTTCACAGCTAGTTTAGAGCATTTTTAGCTAGATATAGGTTACATTCAGTCAGTTTTAGGTATTACTCAGCTAGTGTACAGCATATTTAGCTAGATATAGGTTACATTCAGTCAGTTTTAGGTATTACTCAGCTAGTGTACAGCATATTTAGCTAGATATAGGTTATATTCAGTCAGTTTTAGGTATTAGTCTGCTAGTTTAGAGCATATTTAGCTAGTTATAGGTTACATTCAGCTAGTTTTAGGTATTACTCAGCTAGTTTAGAGCGTATTTAGCTAGTTATAGGTTTTATTCAGCTAGTTTTAGGTATTATTCAGCAAGTTTAGAGCATATTTAACTAGATATACGTTACATTCAGTCAGTTTTAGGCATTTCTCAGCTAGTTTAGAGCGTATTTTGCTAGATGTAGGTTACATTCAGTCAGTTTTAGGTATTACTCAGCTAGTTTAGAGCATGATTAGCTAGATATAGGTTATATTCAGTCAGTTTTAGGTATTACTCAGCTAGTTTAGAGCATATTTAGCTAGATATAGGTTACGTTCAGTCCGTTTTAGGTATTACTCAGCTAGTTTAGAGCATATTTATCTAGATAAGATACATTCTGTAAGTTTTAGGTATTACTCAGGTAGTTTAGAGCATATTTAGCTGATCATAGGTTACATTCAGCTAGTTTTAGGTATGACTCAGATAGTTTAGAGCATATTTAGCTAGTCATAGGTTACATTCAGCAAGTTTTAGGTATTATTAAGCTAGTTTAGAGCATATTTAGCTAGTTTTAGGTTATATTCAGTCAGTTTTAGGTATTACTCAGCTAGTTTAGAGCATATTTAGCTAGATATAAGTTCAATTCAGTCAGTTTTAGGTATTACTCAGCTAGTTTAGAGCATATTTAGCTAGTTATTGGTTACATTCAGCTAGTTGTTTTAGGGCTTACTCAGCTAGTTTAGAGCATATTTCGCTAGTTATAGGTTACATTCAGCTAGTTTTAGGGTTTACTCAGCTAGTTTAGAGCATTCTCAGCTGGATATCGTTAATATTCGGCTAGTTTTAGTGTTTACTCGGCTAGTTTAGAGCGTATTTATCCAGATATAGGTTACATTCAGTCAGTTTTAGGTATTACTCAGCTAGTTTAGAGCATATTTAGCTAGTTATAGGTTACATTCAGCTAGTTTTAGGTATTACTCAGCTAGTTTAGAGCGTGTTTAACTTGTTATAGGTTACATTCAGCTAGTTTTAGGTATTATTCAGCAAGTTTAGAGCATATTTAACTAGATATACGTTACATTCAGTCAGTTTTAGGTATTTCTCAGCTAGTTAAGAGCGTATTTAGCTAGATATAGGTTACATTCAGTCCGTTTTAGGTATGACTCAGATAGTTTAGAGCATATTTAGCTAGTCATAGGTTACATTCAGCAAGTTTTAGGTATTATTAAGCTAGTTTAGAGCATATTTAGCTAGTTTTAGGTTACATTCAGTCAGTTTTATGTATTTCTCAGCTAGTTTAAAGCGTATTTAGCTAGATATAGGTTACATTCAGTCCGTTTTAGGTATTACTCAGCTAGTTTAGAGCATATTGGCTAGATATAGGTTACATTCAGTCAGTTTTAGTGATTACTCGGCTACATTAGAGCATATTTAGCTACATATAGGTTACAGCCAGTTTTAGGTATTACTCAGCTAGTTTAGAGCATATTTAGCTAGATATAAGTTACGTTCAATCATTTTTAGGTATAACTCAGCTAGGTTAGAGCATATTTATCTAGATATAGGTTACATTCAGTAAGTTTTAGGTATTACTCAGTTAGTTTAGAGCATATTTAGCTAATCATAGGTTACATTCAACTAGCTTTAGGTATTAATCACCTAGTTTAGAGCATATTGAGCTAGATATAGGTTAAATTCGGCTTGTTTTAGATATTACTCAGCAAGCTTAGGTCATATTTAGCTAGTTATAGGTATCATTCGGCGAGTTTTAGGTTTTACTCAGCTAGTTTAGAGCATATTTAGCTAGATATAGGTTACATTCAGCTAGTTTTTGGGTTTACTCAGCTAGTTTAGAGATTATTTAGCTAGATATATGTTCAATTTAGTCTGTTTTAGGTATAACTTAGCAAGTTTAGAGCATATTTAACTAGTTATAGGTAACATTCCGCTAGTTTTAGGTATTACTCAGCTAGTTTAGAGCATATTTAACTAGTTATAGGTTACATTCAGCTAGTTTTAGGGTTTACTCAGCTAGTTTAGAGCATATTAACTGGCTATAGGTAACATTCGGCTAGTTTTAGGGTTTACTCAGCTAGTTTAGAGCATATTTAGCAAGATATAGGTGACATTCGTCTAGTTTTAGGTATTACTCGGCTAGTTTAGAGCATATTTAGCTAGTTATAGGTTACATTCAGCTAGTTTTAGGGTTTACTCAGCTAGTTTAGAGCATATTTAGCTAGATATAGGTTACATTCAGTCAGTTTTATGTATTTCTCAGCTAGTTTAGAGCGTATTTATCTAGATATAGGTTATATTCAGTCAGTATTAGGTATTTCTCAGCTAGTTTAGAGCGTATTTAGCTAGATGTATGTTACATTCAGCTAGTTTTAGGTATTACTCAGCTAGTTTAGAGCATACATAGCCAGTTATAGGTTACATTCACCTAGTTTTAGGGTTTACTCATCTAGTTTAGAGCATATTTAGCTGGATATAGGTAACATTCGGCTAGTTTTAGGGTTTACTCATTAGTTTAGAGCATATTTAGCTAGATATAGGTAACATTCGTCTAGTTTTAGGTATTATTCAGCAAGTATAGAGCATATTTAACTAGATATACGTTACATTCAGTCAGTTTTAGGTATTTCTCAGCTAGTTTAGAGCGTATTTAGCTAGATATAGGTTACATTCAGTCCGTTTTAGGTATTACTCAGCTAGTTTAGAGCATTTTTAGCTAGATATAGGTTACATTCAGTCAGTTTTAGGTATTACTCAGCTAGTTTAGAGCATATTTAGCTAGATATAGGTTATATTCAGTCAGTTTTAGGTATTAGTCATCTAGTTTTGAGCATATTTAGCTAGATATAGGTTACGTTCAGTCCGTTTTAGGTATTACTCAGCCAGTTTAGAGCATATTTATCTAGATATAGGTTACATTCAGAAAGTTTTAGGTATTACTCAGGTAGTTTAGGGCATATTTAGCTAATCATAGGTTACATTCAGCTAGTTTTAGGTATTACTAAGCTAGTTTAGAGCATAATTAGCTAGTTATAAGTTACATTCAGCTAGCTTTAGGTATTATTCAGCTAGTTTAGAGCATATTGAGCTAGATATAGGGTACATTCGGCTAGTTTTAGATATTACTAAGCTAGTTTACAACATATTAAGCTAGTTA
The DNA here is from genome assembly GCA_946902985.2 of Meconema thalassinum. NCBI lineage: Eukaryota > Metazoa > Arthropoda > Insecta > Orthoptera > Tettigoniidae > Meconema > Meconema thalassinum. The sequence continues at coordinate 221,575,319 of OX336399.1, read as the reverse complement.
CAGGTTAAAGTCGGCTAGTTTTTGGTTTTAATAAGGTAGTTTAGAGCTTATTTAGCTAGATATAGGTTACATTCAGCTAGTTTTAGGGTATACTCAGCTATTTTAGAGCATATTTAGCTAGATATAGGTTCAATTCAGTCAGTTTTACGTATAACTCTGCTAGTTTAGAGTATATTTAGCTAGTTTTAGAGCTTACTCACCTAGTTTAGAGCATATTTCGCAAGTTATAGGTTACATTCAGCCAGTTTTAGGGTTTACTCAGCTAGTTTAGAGCATTCTCAGCTGGATATAGGTAATATTTGGCTAGTTTTCGGGTTTACTCAGCTAGTTTAGAGCGTATTTATCCAGATATAGGTTATAGTCAGTTTTAGGTATTACTCAGCTAGTTTAGAGCATATTTAGCTAGTTATAGGTTACATTCAGCTAGTTTTAGGTATTATTCAGTAAGTTTAGAGCATATTTAACTAGATATACGTTACATTCAGTTAGTTTTAGGTATTTCTCAGCTAGTTTAGAGCGTATTTAGCTAGATATAGTTTACATTCAGTCCGTTTTAGGTATGACTCAGCTAGTTTAGAGCATATTTAGCTAGATATAGGTTACATTCAGTCAGTATTAGGTATTTCTCAGCTAGCTTTGAGCGTATTTAGCTAGAAATAGGTTACATTCCGTCCGTTTTAGGTATTACTCATCTAGTTTACAGCATATTTAGCTATATATAGGTTACATTCAGTCGGGTTTAGGTATTATTCAGCTAGTTTAGAGCATATTTAGCTAGATGTAGGTTACATTCAGTCAGTGTTATTTATTACTCAGCTAGTTTAGAGCATATTCAGCTAGATATAGGTTACGTTCAGTCAGTTTTAGTTATTACTCAGCTTGTTTAGAACATATTTATTTAGATATAGTTTACATTCAGTAAGTTTTAGGTATTACTCAGCTAGTTTAGAGCATATTTAGCTAATCATAGGTTACATTCAGCTTGTTTTAGGTATTACTAAGCTAGTTTAGAGCATATTTAGCTAGTTATAGGTTACACAGCTAGTTTTAGGTGTTAATCACCTAGTTTAGAGCATATTGTGCTTGATATAGGTTACATTCGGCTTGTTTTATATATTACTCAGCTAGTTTAGAGCATATTTAGCTAGATATAGGTAACATTCGGTTAGTTTTAGGTAATACTCAGCTAGTTTAGAGCATATTCAGCTAGTTATAGGTTACATTCAGCTAGTTTTAGGATTTCCTCAGCTAGTTTAGAGCATATTTATCTAGATAAAGGTTACATTCAGTCAGTTTGAGGTATTACTCAGCTAGATTAGAGAATATTTAGCTAGATATAGGTTACATTCAGTCAGTTTTAGGTATTACTCAGCAAAGGTTAGAGCATATTTAGCTAGATATAGGTTACATTCAGTCTGTTTTAGTTTTTACTCAGCCAGTTTAGAACATATTTAGCTAGTTAAAGGTTACATTCAGTCAGTTTTAGGTATTACTCAGCTAGTTTAGAGCATATTTAGCTAGATATAGGTTACATTCAGTCAGTTTTAGGAATTACTCAGCTAGTTTAGAGCATATTTAGCTAGATATAGGTTACATTCAGCTAGTTTTAGGGTTTACTCAGCTAGTTTAGAGCATTCTCAGCTGGATATAGGCAATATTCGGCTAGTTTTAGGAATTACTCATCTAGTTTAGAGAATATTAGCTAGATATAGGTTACATTCAGCTAGTTTTAGGGTTTACTCAGCTAGTTTAGGGCATGTTAAGCTAGTTATAGGTTACATTCTGTCAGTTTTAGGTATTACTCAGCTAGTTTAGAGCATATTTAGCTAGTTATAGGTTACATTCAGTCAGTTTTAGGTATTACTCAGCTAGTTTAGAGAATATTTAGCTAGATATAGGTTACATTCAGCTAGTTTTAGGGTTTACTCAGCTAGTTTAGGGCATGTTAAGCTAGTTATAGGTTACATTCTGTCAGTTTTAGGTATTACTCATTTAGTTTAGAGCATATTTAGCTAGATATAGGTTACATTCATTCAGTTTTAGGTATTACTCAGCTAGGTTAGAGCTTATTTAGCTAGATGTATGTTACATTCAGTCAGTTTTAGGTATTTTTCAGCTACTTTAGAGCATATTTAGCTGGATATAGGTAACATTCGGCTATTTTTAGGGTTTACTCATTAGTTTAGAGCATATTTAGCTAGATATGGGTAACATTCTTCTAGTTTTAGGTATTACTCAGCTAGTTTAGAGCATATTTATCTAGTTATAGGTTACATTCAGCTAGTTTTAGGTATTACTCAGCTAGTTTAGAACATATTCATCTAGATATAGGTTACAGCTAGTTTTAGGTTTTACTCAGCTAGTTTAGAGCATATTTAGCTAGTTATAGGTTACAATCGGCTAGTTTTAGGGTATACTCGGCTAGTTTAGAGCATATTTAGCTAGTTATAAGTTACATTCAGCTAGTTTTAGGGTTTACTCAGCTAGTTTAGCGCATTCTCAGCTGGATATAGGTAATATTCGGCTAGTTTTAGGGTTTTCTCAGCTAGTTTAGAGCATATTTAGCTAGATATAGGTAACATTCGGTTAGTTTTAGGTAATACTCAGCTAGTTTAGAGCATATTTAGCTAGTTATAGATTACATTCAGCTCTTTTTGGGGTTTACTCAGCTAGTTTAGAGCATTCTCAGCTGGATATAGGTAATATTTGGCTAGTTTTCGGGTTTACTCAGCTAGTTTAGAGCGTATTTATCCAGATATAGGTTACATTCAGTCAGTTTTAGGTATTACTCAGCTAGTTTAGAGCATATTTAGCTAGTTATACGTTACATTCAGTTAGTTTTAGGTATTTCTCAGCTAGTTTAGAGCGTATTTAGCTAGATATAGGTTAAATTCAGTCCGTTTTAGGTATGACTCAGCTAGTTTAGAGCATATTTAGCTAGATATAGGTTACATTCAGTCAGTTTTAGGTATTTCTCAGCTAGCTTTGAGCGTATTTAGCTAGAAATAGGTTACATTCCGTCCGTTTTAGGTATTACTCATCTAGTTTACAGCATATTTAGCTATATATAGGTTACATTCAGTCGGTTTTAGGTATTATTCAGCTAGTTTAGAGCATATTTAGCTAGATGTAGGTTACATTCAGTCAGTGTTAGGTATTACTCAGCTAGTTTAGAGCATATTCAGCTAGATATAGGTTACGTTCAGTCAGTTTTAGTTATTACTCAGCTTGTTTAGAGCATATTTATTTAGATATAGTTTACATTCAGTAAGTTTTAGGTATTACTCAGCTAGTTTAGAGCCTATTTAGCTAATCATAGGATACATTCAGTTTGTTTTAGGTATTACTAAGCTAGTTTAGAGCATATTTAGCTAGTTATAGGTTACACAGCTAGTTTTAGGTATTAATCACCTAGTTTAGAGCATATTGTGCTTGATATAGGTTACATTCGGCTTGTTTTATATATTACTCAGCTAGTTTAGAGCATATTTAGCTAGATATAGGTTACATTCAGCTAGTTTTAGGTATTACTCAGCTAGTTTAGAGCATACTTAGCTAGTTATAGGTTACAATCAGCTAGTTTTAGGGTTTACTCAGCTAGTTTAGAGCATATTTAGCTAGTTATAGGTTACATTCAGCTAGTTTTAGGGTTTACTCAGCTAGTTTAGAGCATTCTCAGCTGGATATAGGCAATATTCGGCTAGTTTTAGGGTTTACTCAGCTAGTTTAGAGCATATTTAGCTAGATATAGGTAACATTCAGCTAGTTTTAGGTATTACTCAGCCAGTTTAGAGCATATTTATCTAGATATAGGTTACACTCAGCTAGTTTTAGGGTTTACTCAGCTAGTTTAGAGCATATTTAGCTAGATATAGGATACATTCAGTCAGTTTTATGTATTTCTCAGCTAGTTTAGAGCGTATTTATCTAGATATAGGTTATATTCAGTCAGTATTAGGTATTTCTTAGCTAGTTTAGAGCGTATTTAGCTAGATGTATGTTACATTCAGCTAGTTTTAGGTATTACTCAGCTAGTTTAGAGCATACATAGCTAGTTATAGGTTACATTCAGCTAGTTTTAGGGTTTACTCATCTAGTTTAGAGCATATTTAGCTGGTTATAGGTAACATTTGGCTAGTTTTAGGGTTTACTAATTAGTTTAGAGCATATTTAGCTTGATATAGGTAACATTCGTCTAGTTTTAGGTATTATTCAGCAAGTATAGAGCGTATTTAACTAGATATACGTTACATTCAGTCAGTTTTAGGTATTTCTCAGCTAGTTTAGAGCGTATTTAGCTAGATATAGGTTACATTCACTCCGTTTTAGGTATTACTCAGCTAGTTTAGAGCATTTTTAGCTAGATATAGGTTACATTCAGTCAGTTTTAGGTATTACTCAGCTAGTTTAGAGCATATTTAGCTAGATATAGGTTATATTCAGTCAGTTTTAGGTATTAGTCAGCTAGTTTGGAGCATATTTAGCTAGATATAGGTTACGTTCAGTCCGTTTTAGGTATTACTCAGCCAGTTTAGAGCATATTTATCTAGATATAGGTTACATTCAGTAAGTTTTAGGTATTACTCAGGTAGTTTAGAGCATATTTAGCTAATCATAGGTTACATTCAGCTAGTTTTAGGTATTACTAAGCTAGTTTAGAGCATAATTAGCTAGTTATAAGTTACATTCAGCTAGCTTTAGGTATTATTCAGCTAGTTTAGAGCATATTGAGCTAGATATAGGGTACATTCGGCTAGTTTTAGATATTACTAAGCTAGTTTACAACATATTAAGCTAGTTACACGTAAAATTCGGCTAGTTTTTGGTTTTAATAAGCTAGTTTAGAACTTATTTAGCTAGATATAGGTTACATTCAGCTAGTTTTAGGGTATACTCAGCTAGTTTAGAGCATATTTAGCTAGATATAGGTTCAATTCAGTCAGTTTTACGTATTACTCTGCTAGTTTAGAGTATATTTAGCTAGTTTTAGAGCTTACTCACCTAGTTTAGAGCATATTTCGCAAGTTATAGGTTACATTCAGCTAGTTTTAGGGTTTACTCAGCTAGTTTAGAGCATTCTCAGCTGGATATAGGTAATATTTGGCTAGTTTTCGGGTTTACTCAGCTAGTTTAGAGCGTATTTATCCAGATATAGGTTACAGTCAGTTTTAGGTATTACTCAGCTAGTTTAGAGCATATTTAGCTAGTTATAGGTTACATTCAGCTAGTTTTAGGTATTATTCAGTAAGTTTAGAGCATATTTAACTAGATATACGTTACATTCAGTTAGTTTTAGGTATTTCTCAGCTAGTTTAGAGCGTATTTAGCTAGATATAGTTTACATTCAGTCCGTTTTAGGTATGACTCAGCTAGTTTAGAGCATATTTAGCTAGATATAGGTTACATTCAGTCAGTTTTAGGTATTTCTCAGCTAGCTTTGAGCGTATTTAGCTAGAAATAGGTTACATTCCGTCCGTTTTAGGTATTACTCATCTAGTTTACAGCATATTTAGCTATATATAGGTTACATTCAGTCGGTTTTAGGTATTATTCAGCTAGTTTAGAGCATATTTAGCTAGATGTAGGTTACATTCAGTCAGTGTTAGGTATTACTCAGCTAGTTTAGAGCATATTCAGCTAGATATAGGTTACGTTCAGTCAGTTTTAGTTATTACTCAGCTTGTTTAGAGCATATTTATTTAGATATAGTTTACATTCAGTAAGTTTTAGGTATTACTCAGCTAGTTTAGAGCATACTTAGCTAATCATAGGTTACATTCAGCTTGTTTTAGGTATTACTAAGCTAGTTTAGAGCATATTTAGCTAGTTATAGGTTACACAGCTAGTTTTAGGTGTTAATCACCTAGTTTAGAGCATATTGTGCTTGATATAGGTTACATTCGGCTTGTTTTATATATTACTCAGCTAGTTTAGATCATATTTAGCTAATCATAGGTTACATTCAGCTTGTTTTAGGTATTACTAAGCTAGTTTAGAGCATATTTAGCTAGTTATAGGTTACACAGCTAGTTTTAGGTGTTAATCACCTAGTTTAGAGCATATTGTGCTTGATATAGGTTACATTCGGCTTGTTTTATATATTACTCAGCTAGTTTAGAGCATATTTAGCTAGATATAGGTTACATTCAGTCAGTTTTAGGTATTACTCAGCAAAGGTTAGAGCATATTTAGCTAGATATAAGTTACATTCAGTCTGTTTTAGTTTTTACTCAGGCAGTTTAGAACATATTTAGCTAGTTAAAGGTTACATTCAGTCAGTTTTAGGTATTACTCAGCTAGTTTAGAGCATATTTAGCTAGATATAGGTTACATTCAGTCAGTTTTAGGAATTACTCAGCTAGTTTAGAGCATATTTAGCTAGATATAGGTTACATTCAGCTAGTTTTAGGGTTTACTCAGTTAGTTTAGAGCATTCTCAGCTGGATATAGGCAATATTCGGCTAGTTTTAGGAATTACTCATCTAGTTTAGAGCATATTAGCTAGATATAGGTTACATTCAGCTAGTTTTAGGGTTTACTCAGCTAGTTTAGGGCATGTTAAGCTAGTTATAGGTTACATTCTGTCAGTTTTAGGTATTACTCAGCTAGTTTAGAGCATATTTAGCTAGTTATAGGTTACATTCAGTCAGTTTTAGGTATTACTCAGCTAGTTTAGAGCATATTTAGCTAGATATAGGTTACATTCAGCTAGTTTTAGGGTTTACGCAGCTAGTTTAGGGCATGTTAAGCTAGTTATAGGTTACATTCTGTCAGTTTTAGGTATTACTCATTTAGTTTAGAGCATATTTAGCTAGATATAGGTTACATTCATTCAGTTTTAGGTATTAATCAGCTAGGTTAGAGCTTATTTAGCTAGATGTATGTTACATTCAGTCAGTTTTAGGTATTTTTCAGCTACTTTAGAGCATATTTAGCTGGATATAGGTAACATTCGGCTATTTTTATGGTTTACTCATTAGTTTAGAGCATATTTAGCTAGATATGGGTAACATTCTTCTAGTTTTAGGTATTACTCAGCTAGTTTAGAGCATATTTATCTAGTTATAGGTTACATTCAGCTAGTTTTAGGTATTACTCAGCTAGTTTAGAACATATTCTTCTAGATATAGGTTACAGCTAGTTTTAGGTTTTACTCAGCTAGTTTAGAGCATATTTAGCTAGTTATAGGTTACAATCAGCTAGTTTTAGGGTATACTCGGCTAGTTTAGAGCATATTTAGCTAGTTATAAGTTACATTCAGCTAGTTTTAGGGTTTACTCAGCTAGTTTAGCGCATTCTCAGCTGGATATAGGTAATATTCGGCTAGTTTTAGGGTTTTCTCAGCTAGTTTAGAGCATATTTAGCTAGATATAGGTAACATTCGGTTAGTTTAAGGTAATACTCAGCTAGTTTAGAGCATATTTAGCTAGTTATAGATTACATTCAGCTCTTTTTGTGGTTTACTCAGCTAGTTTAGAGCATTCTCAGCTGGATATAGGTAATATTTGGCTAGTTTTCGGGTTTACTCAGCTAGTTTAGAGCGTATTTATCCAGATATAGGTTACATTCAATCAGTTTTAGGTATTACTCAGCTAGTTTAGAGCATATTTAGCTAGTTATAGGTTACATTCAGCTAGTTTTAGGTATTACTCAGCTAGTTTAGAGCGTATTTAGCTGGTTATAGGTTACATTCAGCTCGTTTTAGGTATTATTCAGCACGTTTAGAGCATATTTAACTAGATATACGTTACATTCAGTTAGTTTTAGGTATTTCTCAGCTGGTTTAGAGCGTATTTAGCTAGATATAGGTTACATTCAGTCCGTTTTAGGTATGACTCAGCTAGTTTAGAGCATATTTAGCTAGATATAGGTTACATTCAGTCAGTTTTAGGTATTTCTCAGCTAGCTTTGAGCGTATTTAGCTAGAAATAGGTTACATTCCGTCCGTTTTAGGTATTACTCATCTAGTTTACAGCATATTTAGCTATATATAGGTTACATTCAGTCGGTTTTAGGTATTATTCAGCTAGTTTAGAGCATATTTAGCTAGATGTAGGTTACATTCAGTCAGTGTTAGGTATTACTCAGCTAGTTTAGAGCATATTCAGCTAGATATAGGTTACGTTCAGTCAGTTTTAGTTATTACTCAGCTTGTTTAGAGGATATTTATTTAGATATAGTTTACATTCAGTAAGTTTTAGGTATTACTCAGCTAGTTTAGAGCCTATTTAGCTAATCATAGGATACATTCAGCTTGTTTTAGGTATTACTAAGCTAGTTTAGAGCATATTTAGCTAGTTATAGGTTACACAGCTAGTTTTAGGTATTAATCACCTAGTTTAGAGCATATTGTGCTTGATATAGGTTACATTCGGCTTGTTTTATATATTACTCAGCTAGTTTAGAGCATATTTAGCTAGATATAGGTTACATTCAGCTAGTTTTAGGTATTACTCAGCTAGTTTAGAGCATACTTAGCTAGTTATAGGTTACAATCAGCTAGTTTTAGGGTTTACTCAGCTAGTTTAGAGCATATTTAGCTAGTTATAGGTTACATTCAGCTAGTTTTAGGGTTTACTCAGCTAGTTTAGAGCATTCTCAGCTGGATATAGGCAATATTCGGCTAGTTTTAGGGTTTACTCAGCTAGTTTAGAGCATATTTAGCTAGATATAGGTAACATTCGGTTAGTTTTAGGTAATACTCAGCTAGTTTAGAGCATATTCAGCTAGTTATAGGTTACATTCAGCTAGTTTTAGGATTTCCTCAGCTAGTTTAGAGCATATTTATCTAGATAAAGGTTACATTCAGTCAGTTTGAGTTATTACTCAGCTAGATTAGAGAATTTTTAGCTAGATATAGGTTACATTCAGTCAGTTTTAGGTATTACTCAGCAAAGGTTAGAGCATATTTAGCTAGATATAGGTTACATTCAGTCAGTTTTAGGTTTTACTCAGCCAGTTTAGAACATATTTAGCTAGATAAAGGTTACATTCAGTCAGTTTTAGGTATTACTCAGCTAGTTTAGAGCATATTTAGCTAGATATAGGTTACATTCAGTCAGTTTTATGTATTTCTCAGCTAGTTTAGAGCGTATTTATCTAGATATAGGTTATATTCAGTCAGTATTAGGTATTTCTCAGCTAGTTTAGAGCGTATTTAGCTAGATGTATGTTACATTCAGCTAGTTTTAGGTATTACTCAGCTAGTTTAGAGCATACATAGCTAGATATAGGTTACATTCAGTCAGATTTAGGTATTTCTCAGCTATTTTAGGGCGTATTTAGCTAGATATAGGTTACATTCTGTTAGTTTTAGGTATTATTCAGCTAGTTTAGAGCATATTTAGCTATTTATAGGTTACATTCAGCTAGTTTTAGGTATTACTCAGCTAGTTTAGAGCGTATTTAGCTAGATATAGGTTACATTCAGTCCGTTTTAGGTATGACTCAGCTAGTTTAGAGCATATTTAGCTAGATATAGGTTACAGTCAGTCAGTTTTAGGTATTTCTCAGCTAAATTTGAGCGTATTTAGCTAGAAATAGGTTACATTCCGTCCGTTTTAGGTATTACTCATCTAGTTTACAGCATATTTAGCTATATATAGGTTACATTCAGTCGGTTTTAGGTATTATTCAGCTAGTTTAGAGCATATTTAGCTAGATGTAGGTTACATTCAGTCAGTGTTAGGTATTACTCAGCTAGTTTAGAGCATATTCAGCTAGATATAGGTTACGTTCAGTCAGTTTTAGTTATTACTCAGCTTGTTTAGAGCATATTTATTTAGATATAGTTTACATTCAGTAAGTTTTAGGTATTACTCAGCTAGTTTAGAGCCTATTTAGCTAATCATAGGATACATTCAGCTTGTTTTAGGTATTACTAAGCTAGTTTAGAGCATATTTAGCTAGTTATAGGTTACACAGCTAGTTTTAGGTATTAATCACCTAGTTTAGAGCATATTGTGCTTGATATAGGTTACATTCGGCTTGTTTTATATATTACTCAGCTAGTTTAGAGCATATTTAGCTAGATATAGGTTACATTCAGCTAGTTTTAGGTATTACTCAGCTAGTTTAGAGCATACTTAGCTAGTTATAGGTTACAATCAGCTAGTTTTAGGGTTTACTCAGCTAGTTTAGAGCATATTTAGCTAGTTATAGGTTACATTCAGCTAGTTTTAGGGTTTACTCAGCTAGTTTAGAGCATTCTCAGCTAGATATAGGCAATATTCGGCTAGTTTTAGGGTTTACTCAGCTAGTTTAGAGCATATTTAGCTAGATATAGGTAACATTTGGTTAGTTTTAGGTAATACTCAGCTAGTTTAGAGCATATTCAGCTAGTTATAGGTTACATTCAGCTAGTTTTAGGATTTCCTCAGCTAGTTTAGAGCATATTTATCTAGATAAAGGTTACATTCAGTCAGTTTGAGTTATTACTCAGCTAGATTAGAGAATTTTTAGCTAGATATAGGTTACATTCAGTCAGTTTTAGGTATTACTCAGCAGAGGTTAGAGCATATTTAGCTAGATATAGGTTACATTCAGTCAGTTTTAGGTTTTACTCAGCCAGTTTAGAACATATTTAGCTAGATATAGGTTACATTCAGTCAGTTTTAGGTATTACTCAGCTAGTTTAGAACATATTTAGCTAGATATAGGTTACATTCAGTCAGTTTTATGTATTTCTCAGCTAGTTTAGAGCGTATTTATCTAGATATAGGTTATATTCAGTCAGTATTAGGTATTTCTCAGCTAGTTTAGAGCGTATTTAGCTAGATGTATGTTACATTCAGCTAGTTTTAGGTATTAGTCAGCTAGTTTAGAGCATACATAGCTAGATATAGGTTACATTCAGTCAGATTTAGGTATTTCTCAGCTATTTTAGGGCGTATTTAGCTAGATATAGGTTACATTCAGTTAGTTTTAGGTATTATTCAGCTAGTTTAGAGCATATTTAGCTAGTTATAGGTTACATTCAGCTAGTTTTAGGTATTACTCAGCTAGTTTAGAGCGTATTTAGCTAGTTATAGGTTACATTCAGCTAGTTTTAGGTATTATTCAGCTAGTTTAGAGCATATTTAACTAGATATAGGTTACATTCAGTCAGTTTTAGGTATTTCTCAGCTAGTTTTGAAAGTATTTAGCTAGATATAGGTTACATTCCGTCCGTTTTAGGTATTACTCAGCTAGTTTAGAGCATATTTAGCTACATATAGGTTACATTCGTTCAGTTTTAGGTTTTACTCAGCTATTTTAGTGCATATTTATCTAGTCATAGGTTACATTCAGCTAGTTTAAGGTATTACTAAGCTAGTTTAGAGCATCTTTAGCTAGTTATAGGTTACATTCAGCTAGTTTTATGTATTAATCACCTAGTTTAGAGCATATTGAGCTAGATATAGGTTACGTTCGGCTAGTTTTAGATATTACTCAGCTAGTTTACGGCAGATTTAGCTAGTTATAGGTAACATTCGGCTAGTTTTAGGTTTTACTCAGCTAGTTTAGAGCTTATTTGCTAGATATAGGTTACATTCAGCTAGTTTTAGGGTTTACTCTGCTAGTTTAGGATATATTTTGCTAGATATAGGTTCAATTCAGTCAGTTTTAGGTATTATTCAGCTAGTTTAGAGCATATTTAACTAGTTATAGGTAACATTCGGCTAGTTTTAGGTATTACTCAGCTAGTTTAGAGCATATTTAGCTAGTTATAGGTTACATTCAGCAAGTTTTAGGGTTTACTCATCTAGTTTAGAGCATATTTAGCTGGATATAGGTAAATTCGGCTAGTTTTAGGGTTTACTCATTAGTTTAGAGCATATTTAACTAGATATAGGTAACATTCGTCTAGTTTTAGGTATTACTCAGCTAGTTTAGAGCATATTTATCTAGTTATACGTTACATTCAGCTAGTTTTAGGTATTACTCAGTTAGTTTAGAACATATTTAGCTAGATATAGGTTACATTCAGCTAGTTTTAGGTATTACTCAGCTAGTTTAGAGCATATTTAGCTAGTTATGGGTTACATTAAGCTATTTTTGGGGCTTACTCTGCTAGTTTAGAGCATATTTCGCTAGTTATAGGTTTCATTCAGCTAGTTTTAGGGTTTACTCAGCTAGTATAGAGCATTCTCAGCTGGATATAGGTAATATTCGGCTAGTTTTAGGGTTTACTCAGCTAGTTTAGAGCGTATTTATCTAGATATAGGTTACATTCAGTCAGTTTTAGGTATTACTCAGCTAGTTTAGATCATATTTAGCTAGTTATAAGTTACATTCAGCTAGTTTTAGGTATTACTCAGCTAGTTTAGAGCGTATTTAGCTAGTTATAGGTTACATTCAGCTAGTTTTAGGTATTATTCAGCAAGTATAGAATATATTTAACTAGATATACGTTACATTCAGTCAGTTTTAGGTATTTCTCAGCTAGTTTAGAGCGTATTTAGCTAGATATAGGTTACATTCAGTCAGTTTGAGTTATTTCTCAGCTAGTTTAGAGCATATTTAGCTAGATATAGGTTACATTCAGTCAGTGTTAGGTATTACTCAGCAACGTTTAGAGCATATTTAGCTAGATATAGGTTACATTCAGTCAGTTTTAGGTTTTACTCAGCCAGTTTAGAACATATTTAGCTAGATAAAGGTTACATTCAGTCAGTTTTAGGTATTACTCAGCTAGTTTAATGCATATTAACTAGATATAGGTTACATTCTGTCAGTTTTAAGTATTACTCAGCTAGTTTATAGCATATTTAGCTAGATATAGGTTACATTCAGCTATTTTTAGATATTACTCAGCTAGTTTAGAACATATTTAGCTAGTTATAGGTAACATTCGGCTAGTTTTTGGTTTTACTCAGCTAGTTTAGAGCTTATTTAGCTAGATATAGGTTACATTCAGCTAGTTTTAGGGTATATTCAGCTAGTTTAGAGCATATTTAGCTAGATATAGGTTCAATTCAGTCAGTTTTACGTATTACTCAGCTAGTTTAGAGCATAATTAGCTAGTTATAGGTTACATTCAGCTAGTTTTAGGGCTTTCTCGCCTAGTTTAGAGCATATTTCGCCAGTTATAGGTTACATTCAGTTAGTTTTAGGGTTTACTCAGCTAGTTTAGAGCATTCTCATCTGGATATAGGTAATATTCGGCTAGTTTTAGGGTTTACTCAGCTAGTTTAGAGCGTATTTATCCAGATATAAGTTACATTCATTCCGTTTTAGGTATTACTCAGCTAGTTTAGAGCATATTTAGCTAGTTATAGGTTACATGCAGCTAGTTTTAGGTATTTCTCAGCTAGTTTAGAGCCTATTTAGCTAGTTATATGTTACATTCAGCTAGTTTTAGGTATTATTCAGCACGTTTAGAGCATATTTAACTAGATATACGTTACATTCAGTCAGTTTTAGGTATTTCTCAGCTAGTTTAGAGCGTATTTAGCTAGATATAGGTTACATTCAGTCCGTTTTAGGTATGACTCAGCTAGTTTAGAGCATATTTAGCTAGATATAGGTTACATTCAGTCAGTTTTAGGTATTTCGCAGCTAGCGTTGAGCGTATTTAGCTAGATATAGGTTACATTCAGTCAGTTTTAGGTATTACTCAGCTAGTTTAGAGCATATTTAGCTAGATGTAGGTTACATTCAGTCAGTTTTAGGTATTACTCAGCTAGTTTAGAGCATATTCAGCTAGATATAGGTTACGTTCAGTCAGTTTTAGTTATTACTCAGCTTGATTAGAGCATATTTATCTAGATATAGTTTACATTCAGTAAGTTTTAGGTATTACTCAGCTAGTTTAGAGCATATTTAGCTAATCATCGGTTACATTCAGCTTTTTTTAGGTATTACTAAGCTAGTTTAGAGCATATTTAGCTAGTTATAGGTTACATTCAGCTAGTTTTGGGTATTAATCACCTAGTTTAGAGCATATTGTGCTTGATATAGGGTAAACTGTACAGTCGTTGGCACTGTTAAGACACCATATTATTCTCCCTTGGCTCGGGTACTCACAATGTGACATTAGAAGTAATTAGGACCATGGATTAGGAATAAGAACAGCTGTAGGATAATAATGATTTAATATATCCGTTCTCTTTGCTTTTAAAATATTTTTTATTATGGTTCAAAGTTACAAACTCAAAAATTACAGTAATTGGCATCAACATATACAGTGGCTGGCACTAATACGATACAGTTATTGGCACCCGCAAGAACACACTGCCCTAAATGTTAGTATGGAATTCACTTCACAAAATGTCGTGTACATGTGCCTATGTGAACGTTAAACATAATATTATCCCACCAATGTTAATATTTTAGTCAGAAGAACCCACATCGCTGTCCATACCAGATGAACTATCGGCATATTTAAAGCACAGGTGGCAGACAAAGGAATCGTCCTCTTCAGGAATGTGTTCCTTGTGAATATCCGGCACACACCTCGCATGAAACAGCTTGTTGCACAATGAACACAATGAATCTGCCGGCCCTATGGTTTTCGTGCACTTAAAGCACATCTCTCGTTTGTCATTGCCTGCAACGCTAATGTCACCTACAGAACAACTATCGTCTACTTCACGATTCTCCTTATGTAATTTCCTTTTAAGTTTAGGATTATTTTGCTTCCTCTCCTCTCTTTTCTTCTTTCTTTCTTGTTGTGCAAGTTCTTCTGCCTTTTTCTTGTTTTCTTTTTCTTCAAATAAGGTTTTCCAAGATTTGCATGTCACGACGAAGGGCATTCTCTCGGTGTTTCTCTTAAATTTTCTTTTTGGTGTACTTGGCCATTGTAGAATTTCATGCAGTGGAGAATTATCTTTATCATTTGGTCTGATATCCAGTTCGTCATCAACATCGGCATTACAAGGGTTAATATCCGGGGTAGGTGTGTTTGTGTCTATTGGCTCCACGTGAACCCTTTGTTCTGTTTGTAGACCTGCATGGCTAGGGCCAGCCTCATCAAATGTGTGACTTTGTGGAATGATCACTTCGTACGAAGTCATGGGAATTTCCATAGCTTCAATAAGTCTCTTAATGGCAGATTCTGCTTCATTTATACCATCTCTAGCATTAAGGTCCTCTATGAGCTCATTTCCAACAATTTCTCGGAAATGGTCAAATGTGAGAACCTTGGTTCAGGGTTCTGAAGGCCCTGGTTTGGTGATTTTCTTCCCCAGACATTTTGTAAAATCAATGTTATCTGGATTCCACGGATACAAGCCACATGCTCGAAAGCCACTTACAGTACAGCGTTCCAGACCATATTTATTCACAGCTGCCTGTAAAACTGGAGCAAACCATTCTTTGGTTAATGTTTTGTCCGGGTTTTCTTTGTGCCATTCCAGGACTGCTACCTTCCAACCGATTTTAAGTGGTCTGAATGTTGCAGCATCCAGTGGTTGCAGGATTCTAGTGACATTTGGATACAAAGATATCAGTATTATACGCAATTCGGAGCAAAGTTCACTCAACTGGTATGTTAGGTGCGTACGATGTCCATCTACAAAGAGGATCACAGGCAAAGTTACTTTCTGCTTTTGAAGAAATGGGGCAAATACATTGCCAATATACTCTTAAAACACCTCTGCTGTCATCCAACCAGATTGACTATGTCCTACTCCCCAATCGTCAGGAATCCTCTTTGTAATTTCCTGTGGTATTCTCTGGTATGGATATATCACCATGGGTGGGCACATTAATCCAGATGCAGAGAATGCAAACATTGCTGTGATGGATGCCTTCGCTGGGCCTTTATCAATTTCATATACATTTCTCTCACCTTTACCTGCAAGAACCTTCCCAGTTTTGGAACAAAGTTGAAAACCAGACTCATCACCATTAAAAAGTCTTGATGGGTCTTTCAGGATGTCTTGACAATCTTCTTCTTTCAAGATCTCTTCAACTTGCTGAAACCTAGAAAGCAGAAAGAAATGTTTCAGAATATTGGACACCTTGAAAAAAGATTAAATCTAGAAGTGGCTAAAAATTGCTATTGTATAATGTTGACTTAGGCTTTCAAGCATGCAGTTAAAGCAGAGGAGACCTACGCTAGAGGCGGGTAAAATTAACGATATTAAGTTTTTACCATTTCCGAATATCGGCCTCTCCAACGGTGGTGCTTGCAGATGTAACACTTTCACTGGTACGAACGGACAGTTCAGGATGACGGCGAAGGAATGCTCTAAACCACCCATCCCCTGGCATATTACCTTTGAAGGGGTTTTCTCTCTTATTCAGAGTTAAGAATTCCTTAACTGACAATTGGACGTCTAACGTCCTCTGAGGAAATCCTTTCCGGGAACATTCAATTATCCATATAACTAGCAGTTGTTCCTCATTGTCAGTAAGTATGGGGCGTGGTTCCATTGAAGGTTTAGAAAATTTGTCACTTAGACGAAATTGCAATGTCGATCTTGGAATGTTATATTTCTTTGATGCCGCCTTCTTAGATAAACCTCCTCGGATGTCTTGTAAAGCAAGTTCTATTTCAGCAGGGTTATATGCACATTTCCTTCTTCCTTCTTTCCTCTTCTCAATCCTGCCAGATTTGACATGACTCATTTTTAAGTTTCTGAAATAAAAAAAACATATAATGTTACGCATTGGCACTGCCAATAACTATACATATGACTATTATTGGCACGGAATAAGTGTGTTTGGCACCCCGTGCCAACAACTGTTCAATGTGATCCCAAGCCTTCCAATAAAGGATCATGGATGATAAATTAGTAGTGGAGTTGTATACTGCTTGGATATAAGTAGAAGATAAGAAATTAATTTACACAGTCATTGGCACAAAGTGCCAATCATTGACAATATTTAATTTTGAGGCACAGTTGTTGGCACCCCACCATTACGTGACAATTTTAGTTATGAAACATACATTTTTATAGGTTACACCCTTAAGACATTATAGAAACTGCAAAAGTAACTTTAGCAAAATTGATATATTAAGAATAACACAAGAGAGAGCAGAAGTTGTGAAGCAAGTAGCTTAGGCCTTACCTTAAGAAACAAGCTTGTTCAGCAGAAGGTGCTTGCAGCATGTGGTATCAAGCAGCCATGGCAGTAACTGAAGCGCTCACAGTGGGCAACTCCAGAACCATAATAACAAGCATGGAGCAGCGATTCCATATGTGGCTCAGAGATATCTCTGAAATTCCCCAAACTCTTATTATGCGGAAGAATATAACCAAGGTGCCAATGACTGTACGAGTGCCAACGACTGTACAGTTTACACTAGGTTACATTCGGCTTGTTTTATATATTACTCAGCTAGTTTTGAGCATATTTAGCTAGATATAGGTTACATTCAGCTAGTTTTAGGTATTACTCAGCTAGTTTCGAGCATATTTAGCTAGTTATAGGTTACAATCAGCTAGTTTTAGGGTTTACTCGGCTAGTTTAGAGCATATTTAGCTAGTTATAGGTTACATTCAGCTAGTTTTAGGGTTTACTCAGCTAGTTTAGAGCATTCTCAGCTGGATATAGGTAATATTCGGCTAGTTTTAGGGTTTACTCAGCTAGTTTAGAGCATATTTAGCTAGATATAGGTAACATTCGGTTAGTTTTAGGTAATACTCAGCTAGTTTAGAGCATATACAGCTAGTTATAGGTTACATTCAGCTAATTTTAGGATTTCCTCAGCTAGTTTAGAGCATATTTATATAGATATAGGTTACATTCAGTCAGTTAGAGGTATTACTCAGCTAGATTAGAGCATATTTAGCTAGATATAGGTTACATTCAGTCAGTTTTAGGTATTACTCAGCAAAGGTTAGAGCATATTTAGCTAGATATAGGTTACATTCAGTCAGTTTTAGGTTTTACTCAGCCAGTTTAGAACATATTTAGCTAGATAAAGGTAACATTCAGTCAGTTTTAGGTATTACTCAGCTAGTTTAGAGCATATTTAGCTAGATATAGGTTACATTCAGTCAGTTTTAGGAATTATTCAGCTAGATTAGAGCATAATTAGCTAGATATAGGTTACATTCAGCTAGTTTTAGGGTTTACTCAGCTAGTTTAGGGCATGTTAAGCTAGTTTTAGGTTACATTCTGTCAGTTTTAGGTATTACTCAGCTAGTTTAGAGCATATTTAGCTAGTTATAGGTTACATTCAGTCAGTTTTAGGTATTACTCAGCTAGTTTAGAGCATATTTAGCTAGTTATAGGTTACATTCAGTCAGTTTTAGGTATTACTCAGCTAGTTTTGAGCATATTTAACTAGTTATAGGTTACAATCAGTCAGTTTTAGGTATTACTCAGCTAGTTTAGAGCATATTTAGCTAGATATGGGTTACATTCAGCTAGTTTTAGGGTTTACTCAGATAGTTTAGGGCTTGTTAAGCTAGTTATAGGTTACATTCTGTCAGTTTTAGGTATTACTCAGCTAGTTTAGAGCATATTTAGCTAGTTATAGGTTACATTCAGTCAGTTCTAGGTATTACTCAGCTAGTTTAGAGCATATTTAGATAGTTATAGGTTACATTCAGTCAGTTTAAGTATTACTCAGCTAGTTTAGAGCATATTTAACTAGTTATAGGTTACAATCAGTCAGTTTTAGGTATTACTCAGCTAGTTTAGAGCATATTTAGCTAGATATGAGTTACATTCAGCTAGTTTTAGGGTTAACTCAGCGAGTTTAGGGCATGCTAAGCTAGTTATAGGTTACATTCTGTCAGTTTAAGTATTACTCAGCTAGTTTAGAGCATATTTAGCTAGTTATAGGTAACATTCAGTCAGTTTTAGGTATTACTCAGCTGGCTTAGAGCATATTTAGATAGATATAGGTTACATTCAGCTAGTTTTAGGGTTTACTCAGCTAGTTAAGGCCATGTTAAGCTAGTTATGGGTTACATTCTGTCAGTTTTAGGTATTACTCATTTAGTTTAGAGCATATTTAGCTAGATATAGGTTACATTCATTCAGTTTTAGGTATTACTCAGCTAGTTTAGAGCTTATTTAGCTAGATGTATGTTACATTCAGTCAGTTTTAGATATTTTTCAGCTACTTTAGAGCATAATTAGCTGGATATAGGTAACATTCGGTTAGTTTTAGGGTTTACTCATTAGTTTAGAGCATATTTAGCTAGATATAGGTAACATTCGTCTAGTTTTAGGTATTACTCAGCTAGTTTAGAGCATATTTATCTAGTTATAGGTTACATTCAGCTAGTTTTAGGTATTACTCAGCTAGTTTGGAACATATTCATCTAGATATAGGTTACAGCTAGTTTTAGGTATTACTCATCTAGTTTAGAGCATATTTAGCTAGTTATAGGTTACAATCAGCTAGTTTTAGGGATTACTCGGCTAGTTTAGAGCATATTTAGTTGTTATAAGTTACATTCAGCTAGTTTTAGGGTTTACTCAGTTAGTTTAGCGCATTCTCAGCTGGATATAGGTAATATTCGGCTAGTTTTAGGGTTTACTCAGATAGTTTAGAGCATATTTAGCTAGATATAGGTAACATTCGGGTAGTTTTAGGTAATACTCAGCTAGTTTAGAGCATATTTAGCTAGTTATAGGTTACATTCAGCTAGTTTTAGGGTTTCCTCAGCTAGTTTAGAGCATATTTATCTAGATATAGGTTACATTCAGTCAGTTTGAGGTATTACTGAGATAGCTTAGAGCATATTTAGCTAGATATAGGTTACATTCAGTCAGTTTTAGGTATTACTCAGCAACGTTTAGAGCATATTTAGCTAGATATAGGTTACATTCAGTCAGTTTTAGGTTTTACTCAGCCAGTTTAGAACATATTTAGCTAGATAAAGGTTACATTCAGTCAGTTTTAGGTATTACTCAGCTAGTTTAGAGCATATTTAGCAAGATATACGTTACATTCAGTCAGTTTTAGGTATTACTCAGCTAGTTTAGAGCATATTTAGCTGGATATAGGTTACATTCGTTCAGTTTTAGGTATTACTCAGCTAGTTTAGAGCATATTAACTAGTCATAGGTTACATTCAGCTAGTTTAAGGTATTACTAAGCTAGTTTAGAGCATATTTAGCTAGTTATAGGTTACATTCAGCTAGTTTTAGGTATTAACCACCTAGTTTAGAGCATATTGAGCTAGATATAGGTTACATTCGGCTAGTTTTAAATATTACTCAGCTAGTTTAGAGCATATTTAGCTAGTTATAGGTAACATTCGGCTAGTTTTAGGGTTTACTCAGCTAGATGAGTGCTTCTTTAGATAGATATATGTTACATTCAGCTAGTTTTAGGGATTACTCTGCTAGTTTAGAGCATATTTAGCTAGATATAGGTTACATTCAGTCAGTTTTAGGGTTTACTCAGCCAGTTTAGAACATATTTAGCTAGATAAAGGTTACATTCAGTCAGTTTTAGGAATTACTAAGCTAGTTTAGAGCATATTTAACTAGTTGTAGGTAACATTCGGCTAGTTTTAGGTGTTACTCAGTTAGTTTAGAGCATAATTAGCTAGTTATAGGTTACATTCAGCTAGTTTTAGTGTTTACTCAGCTAGTGTAGAGCATATTTAGCTGGATATAGGTAACATTCGACTAGTTTTAAGGGTTTACTCATTAGTTTAGAGCATATTTAGCTAGATATAGGTAACATTCGTCTTGTTTTAGGTATTACTCAGCTAGTTTAGAGCATATTTATCAAGTTACAGGTTACATTCAGCTAGTTTTAGGGTATACTCACCTAGTGTAGAGCATATTTAGCTAGATATAGGTTACATTCAGACAGTTTTAGGTATTTCTTAACTAATTTAGAGCGTATTTACCTAGATATAGGTTACATTCAGTCAGTTTTAGGTATTTCTCAGCTAGTTTTGAGCGTATTTAGCTAGATATAGGTTACATTCCGTCTGTTTTAGGTATTACTCAGCTAGTTTAGAGCATATTTAGCTAGATATAGGTTACATTCAGTCAGTTTTAGGGTTTACTCTGCAAGTTTAGAATACATTTAGCTAGATATAGGTTACATTCAGCTAGTTTTAGGGTTTACTCTGCAAGTTTAGTGCACATTTATCTAGATATAGGTTCAATTCAGTCAGTTTTAGGTATTACTAAGCTAGTTAAGAGCATATTTAACTAGTTATAGGTAACAATCGGCTAGTTTTAGGTGTTACTCAACTAATTTAGAGCATATTTAGCTAGTTATAGGTTACATTCAGCTAGTGTTAGGGTTTACTCAGCTAGTTTAGAGCATATTTAGCTAGATATAGGTTACATTCAGACAGTTTTAGGTATTTCTTAACTATTTTAGAGCGTATTTAGCTAGATATAGGTTACATTCAGTCAGTTTTAGGTATTTCTCAGCTAGTTTTGAGCGTATTTAGCTAGATATAGGTTACATTCCGTCCGTTTTAGGTATTACTCAGCTAGTTTAGATCATATTTAGCTAGATGTAGGTTACATTCAGTCAGTTTTAGGTATTACTCAGCTAGTTTAGAGCATATTTAGCTAGATATAGGTTTCATTCAGTCAGTTTTAGGTATTACTCAGCTAGTTTAGAGCATATTCAGCTAGATATAGGTTACGTTCAGTCAGTTTTAGGTATTACTCACCTTGCTTAGAGCATATTTATCTAGATATAGTTTACATTGAGTAAGTTTTAGGTATTACTCAGCTAGTTTAGAGCATATTTAGCTAATCATAGGTTACATTCAGCTAGTTTTAGGTATTACTTAGCTAGTTTAGAGCATATTTAGCTAGTTATAGGTTACATTCAGCTAGTTTTAGGTATTAATCACCTAGTTTAGAGCATATTGTGCTAGATATAGGTTACATTCGGCTAGTTTTATATATTATTCAGCTAGTTTAGAGCATATTTAGCTAGATATAGGTTACATTCAGCTAGTTTTAGGGTTTACTCAGCAAGTTTTGCGCATATTTTGCTAGATATAGGTACAATTCAGTCAGTTTTAGGTATTATTCAGCTAGTTTAGAGCATATTTAACTAGTTATAGGTAACATTCGGCTAGTTTTAGGTATTACTCAGCTAGTTTAGAGCATAATTAGCTAGTTATAGGTTACATTCAGCTAGTTTTAAGGGTTTACTCATCTAGTTTAGAGCATATTTAGCTGGATATAGGTAACATTCGGCTAGTTTTAGGGTTTACTCATTAGTTTAGAGCATATTTAGCTAGATATAGGTAACATTCGTCTAGTTTTAGGTATTACTCAGCTACTTTAGAGCATATTTATCTAGTTATACGTTACATTCAGCTAGTTTTAAGTATTACTCAGTTAGTTTAGAACATATTTAGCTAGATATAGGTTACATTCAGCTAGTTTTAGGGTTTACTCAGATAGTTTAGAGCATATTTAGCTAGATATGGGCTACATTCAGCTAGTTTTAGGGTTTACTCAGATAGTTTAGGGCATGTTAAGCTAGTTATAGGTTACATTCTGTCAGTATTAGGTATTACTCAGCTAGTTTAGAGCATATTTAGCTAGTTATAGGTTACATTCAGTCAGTTTTAGGTATTACTCAGCTAGTTTAGAGCATATTTAGATAGTTATAGGTTACATTCAGTTAGTTTAAGTATTACTCAGCTAGTTTAGAGCATATTTAACTAGTTATAGGTTACAATCAGTCAGTTTTAGGTATTACTCAGCTAGTTTTGAGCATATTTAGCTAGTTATAGGTTACATTCAGCTAGTTTTGAGGCTTACTCAGCTATTTTAGAGCATATTTCGCTAGTTATAGGTTTCATTCAGCTAGTTTTAGGATTTACTCAGCTAGTTTAGAGCATTCTCAGCTGGATAGAGGTAATATTCGGCTAGTTTTTGGGTTTACTCAGCTAGTTTAGAGCATATTTAGCTAATTATAGGTTACATTCAGCTAGTTTTAGGGTTTACTCATCTAGTTTAGAGCATATTTAGCTGGATATAGGTAACATTCGGCTAGTTTTAGGGTTTACTCATTAGTTTAGAGCATATTTAGCTAGATATAGGTAACATTCGTCTAGTTTTAGGTATTATTCAGCAAGTATAGAGCATATTTAACTAGATATACGTTACATTCGGTCAGTTTTAGGTATTTCTCAGCTAGTTTAGAGCGTATTTAACTAGATATAGGTTACATTCAGTCAGTTTTAGGTATTACTCAGCTAGTTTAGAGCATATTTAGCTAGATATGGGTTACATTCAGCTAGTTTTAGGGTTTACTCAGATAGTTTAGGGCATGTTAAGCTAGTTATAGGTTACATTCTGTCAGTTTTAGGTATTACTCAGCTAGTTTAGAGCATATTTAGCTAGTTATAGGTTACATTCAGTCAGTTTTAGGTATTACTCAGCTAGTTTAGAGCATATTTAGATAGTTATAGGTTACATTCAGTCAGTTTAAGTATTACTCAGCTAGTTTAGAGCATATTTAGCTAGATATGAGTTACCTTCAGC
Organism: Meconema thalassinum; assembly: GCA_946902985.2. Taxonomy (NCBI): domain Eukaryota; kingdom Metazoa; phylum Arthropoda; class Insecta; order Orthoptera; family Tettigoniidae; genus Meconema; species Meconema thalassinum. The sequence goes on along the minus strand of OX336399.1, from coordinate 221,551,943 downwards.
TAGTTTTAGGGTTAACTCAGCTAGTTTAGGGCATGCTAAGCTAGTTATAGGTTACATTCTGTCAGTTTAAGTATTACTCAGCTAGTTTAAAGCATATTTAGCTAGTTATAGGCAACATTCAGTCAGTTTTAGGTATTACTCAGCTGGCTTAGAGCATATTTAGCTAGATATAGGTTACATTCAGCTAGTTTTAGGGTTTACTCAGCTAGATAAGGCCATGTTATGCTAGTTATGGGTTACATTATGTCAGTTTTAGGTATTACTCATTTAGTTTAGAGCATATTTAGCTAGATATAGGTTACATTCATTCAGTTTTAAGTATTACTCAGCTAGTTTAGAGCTTATGTAGCTAGGTGTATGTTACATTCAGTCAGTTTTAGATATTTTTCAGCTACTTTAGAGCATATTTAGCTGGATATAGGTAACATTCGGCTAGTTTTAGGGTTTACTCATTAGTTTAGAGCATATTTAGCTAGATATAGGTAACATTCGTCTAGTTTTAGGTATTACTCAGCTAGTTTGGAACATATTCATCTAGATATAGGTTACAGCTAGTTTTAGGTATTACTCATCTAGTTTAGAGCATATTTAGCTAGTTATAGGTTACAATCAGCTAGTTTTAGGGTTTACTCGGCTAGTTTAGAGCATATTTAGCTAGTTATAAGTTACATTCAGCTAGTTTTAGGGTTTACTCAGTTAGTTTAGCTCATTCTCAGCTGGATATAGGTAATATTCGGCTAGTTTTAGGGTGTACTCAGATAGTTTAGAGCATATTAACTAGATATAGGTAACATTCGGGTAGTTTTAGGTAATACTCAGCTAGTTTAGAGCATATTTAGCTAGTTATAGGTTACATTCAGCTAGTTTTAGGGTTTCCTCAGCTAGTTTAGAGCATATTTATCTAGATATAGGTTACATTCAGTCAGTTTGAGGTATTACTGAGATAGCTTAGAGCATATTTAGCTAGATATAGGTTACATTCAGTCAGTTTTAGGTATCACTCAGCAATGTTTAGAGCATATTTAGCTAGATATAGGTTACATTCAGTCAGTTTTAAGTTTTACTCAGCCAGTTTAGAACATATTTAGCTTGATAAAGGTTACATTCAGTCAGTTTTAGGTATTACTCAGCTAGTTTAGAGCATATTAACTAGTCATAGGTTACATTCAGCTAGTTTAAGGTATTACTAAGCTAGTTTAGAGCATATTTAGCTAGTTATAGGTTACATTCAGCTAGTTTTAGGTATTAACCACCTAGTTTAGAGCATATTGAGCTAGATATAGGTTACATTCGGCTAGTTTTAAATATTACTCAGCTAGTTTAGAGCATATTTAGCTAGTTATAGGTAACATTCGGCTAGTTTTGGGGTTTACTCAGCTAGATGAGTGCTTCCTTAGATAGATATAGGTTACATTCAGCTAGTTTTAGGGATTACTCTGCTAGTTTAGAGCATATTTAGCTAGATATAGGTTACATTCAGTCAGTTTTAGGGTTTACTCAGCCAGTTTAGAACATATTTAGCTAGATAAAGGTTACATTCAGTCAGTTTTAGGTATTACTAAGCTAGTTTAGAGCATATTTAACTAGTTATAGGTAACATTCGGCTAGTTTTAGGTGTTACTCAGCTAGTTTAGAGCATATTTAGCTAGTTATAGGTTACATTCAGCTAGGTTTAGTGTTTACTCAGCTAGTTTAGAGCATATTTAGCTGGATATAGGTAACATTCGACTAGTTTTAAGGGTTTACTCATTAGTTTAGAGCATATTTAGCTAGATATAGGTAACATTCGTCTTGTTTTAGGTATTACTCAGCTAGTTTAGAGCATATTTATCAAGTTATAGGTTACATTCAGCTAGTTTTAGGGTATACTCAGCTAGTTTAGAGCATATTTAGCTAGATATAGTTTACATTCAGACAGTTTTAGGTATTTCTTAACTATTTTAGAGCGTATTTAGCTAGATATAGGTTACATTCAGTCAGTTTTAGGTATTTCTCAGCTAGTTTTGAGCGTATTTAGCTAGATATAGGTTACATTCCGTCCGTTTTAGGTATTACTCAGCTAGTTTAGAGCATATTTAGCTAGATATAGGTTACATTCAGTCAGTTTTAGGGTTTACTCTGCTAGTTTAGAATACATTTAGCTAGATATAGGTTACATTCAGCTAGTTTTAGGGTTTAATCTGCTAGTTTAGTGCACATTTATCTAGATATAGGTTCAATTCAGTCAGTTTTAGGTATTACTAAGCTAGTTAAGATCATATTTAACTAGTTATAGGTAACAATCTGCTAGTTTTAGGTGTTACACAACTAGTTTAGAGCTTATTTAGCTAGTTATAGGTTACATTCAGCTAGTGTTAGGGTTTACTCAGCTAGTTTAGAGCATATTTAGCTAGATATAGGTTACATTCAGACAGTTTTAGGTATTTCTTAACTATTTTAGAGCGTATTTAGCTAGATATAGGTTATATTCAGTCAGTTTTAGGTACTTCTCAGCTAGTTTTGAGCGTATTTAGTTAGATATAGGTTACATTCCGTCCGTTTTAGGTATTACTCAGCTAGTTTAGATCATATTTAGCTAGATATAGGTTACATTCAGTCAGTTTTAGGTATTACTCAGCTAGTTTAGAGCATATTTAGCTAGATATAGGTTTCATTCAGTCAGTTATAGGTATTACTCAGCTAGTTTAGAGCATATTCAGCTAGATATAGGTTACGTTCAGTCAGTTTTAGGTATTACTCAGCTTGCTTAGAGCATATTTATCTAGATATAGTTTACATTGAGTAAGTTTTAGGTATTACTCAGGTAGTTTAGAGCATATTTAGCTAATCATAGGTTACATTCAGCTAGTTCTAGGTATTACTTAGCTAGTTTAGAGCATATTTAGCTAGTTATAGGTTACATTCAGCTAGTTTTAGGTATTAATCACCTAGTTTAGAGCATATTGTGCTAGATATAGGTTACATTCGGCTAGTTTTATATATTATTCAGCTAGTATAGAGCATATTTAGCTAGATATAGGTTACATTCAGCTAGTTTTAGGGTTTACTCAGCAAGTTTTGCGCATATTTTGCTAGATATAGGTTCAATTCAGTCAGTTTTAGGTATTATTCAGCTAGTTTAGAGCATATTTAACTAGTGATAGGTATTACTCAGCTAGTTTAGAGCATAATTAGCTAGTTATAGGTTACATTCAGCTAGTTTTAGGGTTTACACATCTAGTTTAGATCATATTTAGCTGGATATAGGTAACATTCGGCTAGTTTTAGGGTTTACTCATTAGTTTAGAGCATATTTAGCTAGATATAGGTAACATTCGTCTAGTTTTAGGTATTACTCAGCTACTTTAGAGCATATTTATCTAGTTATACGTTACATTCAGCTAGTTTTAAGTATTTCTCAGTTAGTTTAGAACATATTTAGCTAGATATAGGTTACATTCAGCTAGTTTTAGGTATTACTCAGCTAGTTTAGAGCATATTTAGCTAGTTATAGGTTACATTCAGCTAGTTTTGAGGCTTACTCAGTTATTTTAGAGCATATTTCGCTAGTTATAGGTTTCATTCAGCTAGTTTTAGGGTTTACTCAGCTAGTTTAGAGCATTCTCAGCTGGATAGAGGTAATATTCGGCTAGTTTTTGGGGTTTACTCAGCTAGCTTAGAGCATATTTAGCTAATTATAGGTTACATTCAGCTAGTTTTAGGGTTTACTCATCTAGTTTAGAGCATATTTAGCTGGATATAGGTAACATTCGGCTAGTTTTAGGGTTTACACATTAGTTTAGAGCATATTTAGCAAGATATAGGTAACATTCGTCTAGTTTTAGGTATTATTCAGCAAGTATAGAGCATATTTAACTAGATATACGTTATATTCAGTCAGTTTTAGGTACTTCTCAGCTAGGTTAGAGCGTATTTAGCTAGATATAGGTTACAATCAGTCCGTTTTAGGTATTACTCAGCTAGTTTAGAGCATTTTTACCTAGATATAGGTTACATTCAGTCAGTTTTAGGTATTACTCAGCTAGTTTAGAGCATATTTAGCTAGATATAGGTTATATTCAGTCAGTTTTAGGTATTAGTCAGCTAGTTGTGAGCATATTTAGCTAGATATAGGTTACGTTCAGTCCGTTTTAGGTATTACTCAGCCAGTTAGAGCATATTTATCTAGATATAGGTTACATTCAGTAAGTTTTAGGTATTACTCAGGTAGTTTAGAGCATATTTAGCTAATCATAGGTTACATTCAGCTAGTTTTAGGTATTACTAAGCTAGTTTAGAGCATAATTAGCTAGTTATAAGTTACATTCAGCTAGCTTTAGGTATTATTCAGCTAGTTTAGAGCATATTGAGCTAGATATAGGTTACATTCGGCTAGTTTTAGATATTACTCAGCTAGTTTAGAACATATTTAGCTAGTTACAGGTAACATTTGGCTAGTTTTTGGTTTTAATAAGCTAGTTTAGAGCTTATTTAGCTAGATATAGGTTACATTCAGCTAGTTTTAGGGTATACTCATCTAGTTTAGAGCATATTTAGCTGGATATAGGTAACATTCGGCTAGTTTAAGTGTTTACTCAGCTAGTGTAGAGCATTCTCAGCTGGATACAGGTAATATTTGGCTAGTTTTCGGGTTTACTCAGCTAGTTTAGAGCGTATTTATCCAGATATAGGTTACATTCAGTCAGTTTTAGGTATTACTCAGCTAGTTTAGAGCATATTTAGCTAGTTATAGGTTACATTCAGCTAGTTTTAGGTATTATTCAGCAAGTTTAGAGCATATTTAACTAGATATACGTTACATTCAGTTAGTTTTAGGTATTTCTCAGCTAGTTTAGAGCGTATTTAGCTAGATATAGTTTTCATTCAGTCCGTTTTAGGTATGACTCAGCTAGTTTAGAGCATATTTAGCTAGATATAGGTTACATTCAGTCAGTTTTAGGTATTTCTCAGCTTGCTTTGAGCGTATTTAGCTAGATATAGGTTACATTCCGTCCGTTTTAGGTATTACTCATCTAGTTTACAGCATATTTAGCTATATATAGGTTACATTCATTCGGTTTTAGGTATTACTCAGCTAGTTTAGAGCATATTTAGCTAGGTGTAGGTAACATTCAGTCAGTTTTAGGTATTACTCAGCTAGTTTAGAGCATATTCAGCTAGATATAGGTTACGTTCAGTCAGTTTTAGTTATTACTCAGCTTGTTTTAGAGCATATTTATTTTGATATAGTTTACATTCAGTAAGTTTTAGGTATTACTCAGCTAGTTTAGAGCATATTTAGCTAATCATAGGTTACATTCAGCTTGTTTTAGGTATTACTAAGCTAGTTTAGAGCATATTTAGCTAGTTATAGGTTACACAGCTAGTTTTAGGTATTAATCATCTAGTTTAGAGCATATTGTGCTAGATATAGGTTACATTCGGCTTGTTTTATATATTACTCAGCTAGTTTAGAGCATATTTAGCTAGATATAGGTTACATTCAGCTAGTTTTAGGTATTACTCAGCTAGTTTAGAGCATACTTAGCAAGTTATAGGTTACAATCAGCTAGTTTTAGGGTTTACTCAGCTAGTTTAGAGCATATTTAGCTAGTTATAGGTTACATTCAGCTAGTTTTAGGGTTTACTCAGCTAGTTTAGAGCAATCTCAGCTGCATATAGGCAATATTCGGCTAGTTTTAGGGTTTACTCAGCTAGTTTTGAGCATATTTAGCTATATATAGGTAACATTCGGTTAGTTTTAGGTAATACTCAGCTAGTTTAGAGCATATTCAGCTAGTTATAGGTTACATTCAGCTAGTTTTAGGATTTACTCAGCTAGTTTAGAGCATATTTATCTAGATAAAGGTTACATTCAGTCAGTTTGAGGTATTACTCAGCTAGATTAGAGAATATTTAGCTAGATATAGGTTAAATTCAGTCAGTTTTATGTATTACTCAGCAAAGGTTAGAGCATATTTAGCTAGATATAGGTTACATTCAGTCAGTTTTAGGTTTTACTCAGCCAGTTTAGAACATATTTAGCTAGATAAAGGTTACATTCAGTCAGTTTTAGGTATTACTCAGCTAGTTTAGAGCATATTTAGCTAGATATAGGTTACATTCAGTCAGTTTTAGGAATTACTCAGCTAGTTTAGAGAATATTTAGCTAGATATAGGTTACATTCAGCTAGTTTTAGGGTTTACTCAGCTAGTTTAGGCATGTTAAGCTAGTTATAGGTTACATTCTGTCAGTTTTAGGTATTACTCAGCTAGTTTAGAGCATAGCTAGTTACAGGTTACATTCAGTCAGTTTTAGGTATTACTCAGCTAGTTTAGAGATTTTTTAGGTAGTTATAGGTTGCATTCAGTCAGTTTTAGGTATTACTCAGCTAGTTTTGAGCATATTTAACAAGTTATCGGTTACATTCAGTCAGTTTTAAGTATTACTCAGCTAGTTTAGAGCATATTTAGCTAGATATGGGTTACATTCAGCTAGTTTTAGTGTTTACTCAGCTAGTTTAGGGTATGTTAAGCTAGTTATAGGTTTCATTCTGTCAGTTTTAGGTAGTACTCAGCTAGTTTAGAGCATATTTAGCTAGTCATAGGTTACATTCAGTCAGTTTTAGGTATTACTCAGCTAGTTTAGAGCATATTTAGCTAGTTATAGGTTACATTCAGTCAGTTTAAGTATTACTCAGCTAGTTTAGAGCATATTTAACTAGTTATAGGTTACAGTCAGTTTTAGGTATTACTCAGCTAGTTTAGAGCATATTTAGCTAGATATGGGTTACATTCAGCTAGTTTTAGGGTTTACTCAGCTAGTTCGGGCATGCTAAGCTAGTTATAGGTTACATTCTGTCAGTTTAAGTATTACTCAGCTAGTTTAGAGCATATTTAGCTACTTATAGATTACATTCAGTCAGTTTTAGGTATTACTCAGTTAGTTTAGAGCATATTTAGCTAGATATAGGTTACATTCAGCTAGTTTTAGGGTTTGCTCAGCTAGTTTAGGGCATGTTAAGCTAGTTATAGGTTACATTCTGTCAGTTTTAGGTATTACTCATTTAGTTTAGAGCATATTTAGCTAGATATAAGTTACATTCATTCAGTTTTAGGTATTACTCAGCTAGGTTAGAGCTTATTTAGCTAGATGTATGTTACATTCAGTCAGTTTTAGGTATTTTTCAGCTACTTTAGAGAATATTTAGCTGGATATAGGTAACATTCGGCTATTTTTAGGGTTTACTCATTAGTTTAGAGCATATTTAGCTAGATATGGGTAACATTCGTCTAGTTTTAGGTATTACTCAGCTAGTTTAGAGCATATTTATCTAGTTATAGGTTACATTCAGCTAGTTTTAGGTATTACTCAGCTAGTTTAGAACATATTCATCTAGATATAGGTTACAGCTAGTTTTAGGTATTACTCAGCTAGTTTCGGGCATGCTAAGCTAGTTATAGGTTACATTCTCTCAGTTTAAGTATTACTCAGCTAGTTTAGAGCATATTTAGCAAGATATAGGTTACATTCAGTCAGTTTTAGGTATTACTCAGCTAGTTTAGAGCATATTTAGCTAGATATAGGTTACATTCAGCTAGTTTTAGGGTTTACTCAGCTAGTTTAGTGCATGTTAAGCTAGTTATAGGTTACATTCTGTCAGTTTTAGGTATTACTCAGATAGTTTAGAGCATATTTAGCTAGTTATAGGTTACATTCAGTCAGTTTTAGGTATTACTCAGCTAGTTTAGTGCATATTTAGCTAGTTATAGGTTACATTCAGTCAGTTTTAGGTATTACTCAGCTAGTTTAGAGCATATTTAATTAGTTATAGGTTACATTCAGTCAGTTTTAGGTATTACTCAGCTAGTTTAGAGCATATTTAGCTAGATATGGGTTACATTCTGTTAGTTTTAGGGTTTACTCAGCTAGTTTAGGGCATGTTAAGCTAGTTATAGGTTACATTCTGTCAGTTTTAGGTATTACTCAGCTAGTTTAGAGCATATTTAGCTAGTTATAGGTTACATTCAGCTTGTTTTAGGTATTACTCAGCTAGTTTAGAGCGTATTTAGCTAGTTATAGGTTACATTCAGCTAGTTTTAGGTATTATTCAGCTAGTTTAGAGCATATTTAGCTAGATATAGGTTACTTTCAGTCAGTTTTAGGTATTTCTCAGCTAATTTTGAGCGTATTTTGCTAGATATAGGTTACATTCCGTCCGTTTTAGGTATTACTGCGCTAGTTTAGAGCATATTTAACTAGATATAGGTTACATTCGTTCAGTTTTAGGTATTACTCAACTAGTTTTGAGCATATTTAGCTAGTCATAGGTTACATTCAGCTAGTTTAAGGTATTACTAAGCTAGTTTAGAGCATATTTAGCTAGTTATAGGTTACATTCAGCTAGTTTTAGGTATAACCCACCTAGTTTAGAACATATTGAGCTAGATATAGGTTACATTCGGCTAGTTTTAGGTTTTACTCAGCTAGATAAGTGCTCCTTTAGCTAGATATAGGTTACATTCAGCTTGTTTTAGGGTATACTCTGCTAGTTTAGAGCATATTTAGCTAGATATAGGTTCAATTCAGTCAGTTTTAGGTATAACTAAGCTAGTTTAGAGCATATTAACTAGTTATAGGTAACCTTCGGCTAGTTTTAGGTGTTACTCAGCTAGCTTAGAGCATATTTAGCTAGTTATAGGTTACATTCAGCTAGTTTTAGTGTTTACTCAGCTAGTTTAGAGCATATTTAGCTGGATATAGGTAACATTCAGTCAGTTTTAGGAATTACTCAGCTAGTTTAGAGCATATTTAGCTAGATAAAGGTTTCATTCAGCTAGTTTTAGGTATTACTCAGCTAGTTTAAGGCATATTTAGCTAGTTATAGGTTACATTCAGCTAGTTTTAGGTATTTCTTAGCTATTTTAGAGCGTATTTAGCTAGATATAGGTTACATTCAGTCAGTTTGAGGAATTTCTCAGCTAGTTTTGAGCGTATTTAGCTAGATATGAGTTACATTCCGTCCGTTTTAGGTATTACTCAGCTAGTTTAGAGCATATTTCGCTAGATATAGGTTACATTCAGTCAGTTTTAGGTATGATTCAGCTAGTTTAGAGCATATTTAGCTAGATATAGGTGATGTTCAGTCAGTTTTAGGTATTACTCAGCTAGTTTAGGGCATATTCAGCTAGATATACGTTACGTTCAGTCTGTTTAAGGTATTACTCAGCTTGTTTAGAGAATATTTATCTAGATATAGTTTACATTCAGTAAGTATTAGGTATTACCCAGCTAGTTTAGAGCATATTTAGCTAATCATAGGTTACATTCAGCTAGTTTTAGGTATTACTAAGCTAGTTTTGAGCGTATTTAGCTAGTTATATTTGACATTCAGCTAGTTTTAGGTATTAATCACCTAGTTTAGAGCATATTGTGCTAGATATAGGTTACATTCGACTAGTTTTATATATTACTCAGCTAGTTTAGAGCATATTTAGCTATATATAGGTTACATTCAGCTAGTTTTAGGGTTTACTCAGCTAGTTTAGAGCATATTATGCTAGATATAGGTTCAATTCATTCAGTTTTAGGTATTATTCAGCTAGATTAGAGCATATTTAACTAGTTATAGGTAATATTCGGCTAGTTTTAGGTATTACTCAGCTAATTTAGAGCATATTTAGCTAGTTATAGGTTACATTCAGCTAGTTTAAGGGTTTACTCAGCTAGTTTAGAGCATATTTAGCTGGATATAGGTAACATTCGGCTAGTTTTAGGGTTTACTCATTAGTTTAGAGCATATTTAGCTAGATATAGGTAACATTCATCTAGTTTTAGGTACTACTCAGCTAGTTTAGAGCATATTTAGCTAGATATGGGTTACATTCAGCTAGTTTTAGGGTTTACTCAGCAAGTATAGGGTATGTTAAGCTAGTTATAGGTTTCATTCTGTCAGTTTTAGGTATTACTCAGCTAGTTTAGAGCATATTTAGCTAGTCATAGGTTACATTCAGTCAGTTTTAGGTATTACTCAGCTAGTTTAGAGCATATTTAGCTAGTTATAGGTTACATTCAGTCAGTTTAAGTATTACTCAGCTAGTTTAGGGCATATTTAACTAGTTTTAGTTTACATTCAGTCAGTTTTAGGTATTACTCAGATAGTTTAGAGCATATTTATCTAGATATGGGTTACATTCAGCTAGTTTTAGGGTTTATTCAGCTAGTTTCGGGCATTCTAAGCTAGTTATAGGTTACATTCTGTCAGTTTAAGTATTACTCAGCAAGTTTAGAGCATATTTAGCAGGTTATAGGTTACATTCAGTCAGTTTTAGGTATTACTCAGCTAGTTTAGAGCATATTTAGCTAGATATAGGTTACATTCAGCTAGTTTTAGGGTTTACTCAGCTAGTTTAGGGCATGTTAAGCAAGTTATAGGTTACATTCTGTCAGTTTTAGTTATTACTCATTTAGTTTCGAGCATATTTAGCTAGATATAGGTTACATTCATTCAGTTTTAGGTATTACTCAGCTAGTTTAGAGCTTATTTAGCTAGATGTATGTTACATTCAGTCAGTTTTAGGTATTTTTCAGCTACTTTAGAGCATATTTAGCTGGATATAGGTAACATTCGGCTATTTTTAGGGTTTACTCATTAGTTTAGAGAATATTTAGCTAGATATGGGTAACATTCGTCTAGTTTTAGGTATTACTCAGCTAGTTTAGAGCATATCTATCTAGTTATAGGTTACATTCAGCTAGTTTTAGGTATTACTCAGCTAGTTTAGAACATATTCATCTAGATATAGGTTACAGCTAGTTTTAGGTATTACTCAACTAGTTTAGAGCATATTTAGCAAGTTATAGGTTACAATCAGCTAGTTTTAGTGTTTACTCGGCTAGTTTAGAGCATATTTAGCTAGTTATAAGTTATATTCAGCTAGTTTTAGGGTTTACTCAGCTAGTTTAGCGCATTCTCAGCTGGATATAGGTAATATTCGGCTAGTTTTAGGGTTTTCTCAGCTAGTTTAGAGCATATTTAGCTAGATATAGGTAACATTTGGGTAGTTTTAGGTAATACTCAGCTAGTTTAGAGCATATTTAGCTAGTTATAGATTACATTCAGCTAGTTTTAGGGTTTCCTCAGCTAGTTTAAAGCATATTTATCTAGATATAGGTTACATTCAGTCAGTTTGAGGTATTACTGAGATAGTTTAGCGCATATTTAGCTAATCATAGGTTACATTCAGCTAGTTTTAGGGTTTACTCAGCTAGTTTAGAGCATTCTCAGCTGGATATAGGCAATATTCGGCTAGTTTTGGGGTTTACTCAGCTAGTTTAGAGCATATTTATCTAGATATAGGTAACATTCGGTTAGTTTTAGGTAATACTCAGCTAGTTTAGAGCATATTCAGCTAGTTATAGGTTACATTCAGCTAGTTTTAGGATTTCCTCAGCTAGTTTAGAGCATTTTTATCTAGATATAGGTTACATTCAGTCAGTTTGAGGTATTACTCAGCTAGATTAGAGCATATTTAGCTAGATATGGGTTACATTCATTAATTTTTTGGTATTACTCAGCAAAGGTTTGAGCATATTTAGCTAGATATTGGTTACATTCAGTCAGTTTTAGGTTTTACTCAGCCAGTTTAGAACATATTTAGCTAGATAAAGGTTACATTCAGTCAGTTTTAGGTATTACTCAGCTAGTTTAGAGTATATATAGCTAGATATAGTTTACATTCAGCTAGTTTTACGGTTTACTCAGCTAGTTTAGAGCATATTTAACTAGTTATAGGTTACATTCAGTCAGTTTTAGGTATTACTCAGCTAGTTTAGAGCATATTTAGCTAGTTATAGGTTACATTCAGTCAGTTTTAGGTATTACTCAGCTAGTTTTGAGCATATTTAAGTAGTTATAGGTTACATTCAGTCAGTTTTAGATATTACTCAGCTAGTTTAGAGCATATTAACTAGATATGGGTAACATTCAGCTAGTTTTAGGTTTTACTCAGCTAGTTTAGGGTATGTTAAGCTAGTTATAGGTTACATTCTGTCAGTTTTAGGTATTACTCAGCTAGTTTAGAGCATATTTACCTAGTTATAGGTTACATTCAGTCAGTTTAAGTATTACTCAGCTAGTTTAGAGCATATTTAACTAGTTATAGGTTACATTCAGTCAGTTTTAGGTATTACTCAGCTAGTTTAGAGCATATTTAGCTAGATATGGGTTACATTCAGCTAGTTTTAGGGTTTACTCAGCTAGTTTCGGGCATGCTAAGCTAGTTATAGGTTACATTCTCTCAGTTTAAGTATTACTCAGCTAGTTTAGAGCATATTTAGCTAGTTATAGGTTACATTCAGTCAGTTTTAGGTATTACTCAGCTAGTTTAGAGCATATTTAGCTAGATATAGGTTACATTCAGCTAGTTTTAGGGTTTATTCAGCTGGTTTAGTGCATGTTAAGCTAGTTATAGGTTACATTCTGTCAGTTTTAGGTTTTACTCAGATAGTTTAGAGCATATTTAGCTAGTTATAGGTTACATTCAGTCAGTTTTAGGTATTACCCAGCTAGTTTAGTGCATATTTAGTTAGTTATAGGTTACATTCAGTCAGTTTTAGGTATTACTCAGCTAGTTTAGAGCATATTTAATTAGTTATAGGTTACATTCAGTCAGTTTTAGGTATTACTCAGCTAGTTTAGAGCATATTTAGCTAGATATGGGTTACATTCAGTTAGTTTTAGGGTTTATTCAGCTAGTTTAGGGCATGTTTAGCTAGTTATAGGTTACATTCTGTCAGTTTTAGGTATTACTCAGCTAGTTTAGAGCATATTTAGCTAGTTATAGGTTACATTCAGCTTGTTTTAGGTATTACTCAGCTAGTTTAGAGCGTATTTAGGTAGTTATAGGTTACATTCAGCTAGTTTTAGGTATTATTCAGCTAGTTTAGAGCATATTTAGCTAGATATGGGTTACTTTTAGTCAGTTTTAGGTATTTCTCAGCTAGTTTTGAGCGTATTTTGCTAGATATAGGTTACATTCCGTCCGTTTTAGGTATTACTGCGCTAGTTTAGAGCATATTTAACTAGATATAGGTTACATTCGTTCAGTTTTAGGTATTACTCAGCTAGTTTAGAGCATATTTAGCTAGTTATAGGTGACATTCAGTCAGTTTAAGTATTACTCAGCTAGTTTAGGGCATATTTAACTAGTTTTAGGTTACATTCAGTCAGTTTAAGTATTACTCAGCTAGTTTAGAGCATATTTATCTAGATATGGGTTACATTCAGCTAGTTTTAGGGTTTACTCAGCCAGTTTCGGGCATTCTAAGCTAGTTATAGGTTACATTCTGTCAGTTTAAGTATTACTCAGCTAGTTTAGAGCATATTTAGCTAGTTATAGGTTACATTCAGTCAGTTTTAGGTATTACGCAGCTAGTTTAGAGCATATTTAGCTAGATAAAGGTTACATTCAGCTAGTTTTAGGGTTTACTCAGCTAGTTTAGGGCATGTTAAGCTAGTTATAGGTTACATTCTGTCACTTTTAGGTATTACTCATTTAGTTTAGAGCATATTTAGCTAGATATAGGTTACATTCATTCAGTTTTAGGTATTACTCAGCTAGTTTAGAGCTTATTTAGCTAGATGTATGTTACATTCAGTCAGTTTTAGGTATTTTTCAGCTACATTAGAGCATATTTAGCTGGATATAGGTAACATTCGGCTATTTTTAGGGTTTACTCATTAGTTTAGAGAATATTCAGCTAGATATGGGTAACATTCGTCTAGTTTTAGGTATTACTCAGCTAGTTTAGAGCATATCTATCTAGTTATAGGTTACATTCAGCTAGTTTTAGGTATTACTCAGCTAGTTTAGAACATATTCATCTAGATATAGGTTACAGCTAGTTTTAGGTATTACTCAACTAGTTTAGAGCATATTTAGCAAGTTATAGGTTACAATCAGCTAGTTTTAGGGTTTTAGTCGGCTAGTTTAGAGCATATTTAGCTAGTTATAAGTTACATTCAGCTAATTTTAGGGTTTACTCAGCTAGTTTAGCGCATTCTCAGCTGGATATAGGTAATATTCGGCTAGTTTTAGGGTTTTCTCAGCTAGTTTAGATCATATTTAGCTAGATATAGGTAACATTCGGGTAGTTTTAGGTAATACTCAGCTAGTTTAGAGCATATTTAGCTAGTTATAGATTACATTCAGCTAGTTTTAGGGTTTCCTCAGCTAGTTTAAAGCATATTTATCTAGATATAGGTTACATTCAGTCAGTTTGAGGTATTACTGAGATAGTTGAGAGCATATTTAGCTAGATATAGGTTACATTCAGTCAGTTTTAGGTATTGCTCAGCAACGTTTAGAGGATATTTAGCTAGATATAGGTTACATTCAGTCAGTTTTAGGTTTTACTCAGCCAGTTTAGAACATATTTAGCTAGATAAAGGTTACATTCAGTCAGTTTTAGGTATTACTCAGCTAGTTTAGAGCATATTTAGCTAATCATAGGTTACATTCAGCTAGTTTTAGGGTTTACTCAGCTAGTTTAGAGCATTCTCAGCTTGATATAGGCAATATTAGGCTAGTTTTGGGGTTTACTCAGCTAGTTTAGAGCATATTTAGCTAGATATAGGTAACATTCGGTTAGTTTTAGGTAATACTCAGCTAGTTTAGAGCATATTCAGCTAGTTATAGGTTACATTCAGCTAGTTTTAGGATTTCCTCAGCTAGTTTAGAGCATATTTATCTAGATATAGGTTACATTCAGTCAGTTTGAGGTATTACTCAGCTAGATTAGAGCATATTTAGCTAGATATGGGTTACATTCAGTCAGTTTTAGGTATTACTCAGCAAAGGTTTGAGCATATTTAGCTAGATATTGGTTAAATTCAGTCAGTTTTAGGTTTTACTCAGCCAGTTTAGAACATATTTAGCTAGATAAAGGTTACATTCAGTCAGTTTTAGGTATTACTCAGCTAGTTTAGAGTATATATAGCTAGATATAGTTTACATTCAGTCAGTTTTAGGAATTACTCAGCTAGTTTAGAGCATATTTAGCTAGATATAGGTTACATTCAGCTAGTTTTAGGGTTTACTCAGCTAGTTTAGAGCATATTTAACTAGTTATAGGTTACATTCAGTCAGTTTTAGGTATTACTCAGCTAGTTTAGAGCATATTTAGCTAGTTATAGGTTACATTCAGTCAGTTTTAGGTATTACTCAGCTAGTTTTGAGCATATTTAAGTAGTTATAGGTTACATTCAGTCAGTTTTAGATATTACTCAGCTAGTTTAGAGCATATTAACTAGATATGGGTAACATTCAGCTTGTTTTAGGGTTTACTCAGCTAGTTTAGGGTATGTTAAGCTAGTTATAGGTTACATTCTGTCAGTTTTAGGTATTACTCAGCTAGTTTAGAGCATATTTACCTAGTTATAGGTGACATTCAGTCAGTTTAAGTAATACTCAGCTAGTTTAGAGCATATTTAACTAGTTATAGGTTACATTCAGTCAGTTTTAGGTATTACTCAGCTAGTTTAGAGCATATTTAGCTAGATATGGGTTACATTCAGCTAGTTTTAGGGTTTACTCAGCTAGTTTCGGGCATGCTAAGCTAGTTATAGGTTACATTCTCTCAGTTTAAGTATTACTCAGCTAGTTTAGAGCATATTTAGCAAGATATAGGTTACATTCAGTCAGTTTTAGGTATTACTCAGCTAGTTTAGAGCATATTTAGCTAGATATAGGTTACATTCAGCTAGTTTTAGGGTTTACTCAGCTAGTTTAGTGCATGTTAAGCTAGTTATAGGTTACATTCTGTCAGTTTTAGGTATTACTCAGCTAGTTTAGAGCATATTTAGCTAGTTATAGGTTACATTCAGCTTGTTTTAGGTATTACTCAGCTAGTTTAGAGCGTATTTAGCTAGTTATAGGTTACATTCAGCTAGTTTTAGGTATTATTCAGCTTGTTTAGAGCATATTTAGCTAGATATAGGTTACTTTTAGTCAGTTTTAGGTATTTCTCAGCTAGTTTTGAGCATATTTTGCTAGATATAGGTTACATTCCGTCCGTTTTAGGTATTACTGCGCTAGTTTAGAGCATATTTAACTAGATATAGGTTACATTCGTTCAGTTTTAGGTATTACTCAGCTAGTTTTGAGCATATTTAGCTAGTCATAGGTTACATTCAGCTAGTTTAAGGTATTACTAAGCTAGTTTAGAGCATATTTAGCTAGTTATAGGTTACATTCAGCTAGTTTTAGGTATAACCCACCTAGTTTAGAGCATATTGAGCTAGATATAGTTTACATTCGGCTAGTTTTAGGTTTTACTCAGCTAGATAAGTGCTTCTTTAGCTAGATATAGGTTTCATTCAGCTTTTTTTAGGGTATACTCTGCTAGTTTAGAGCATATTTAGCGAGATATAGGTTCAATTCAGTCAGTTTTAGGAATTACTCAGCTAGTTTAGAGCATAGCTAGATAAAGGTTTCATTCAGCTAGTTTTAGGTATTACTCAGCTAGTTTAGAGCATATTTAGCTAGTTATAGGTTACATTCAGCTAGTTTTAGGTATTTCTTAGCAATTTTAGAGCATATTTAGCTAGATATAGGTTACATTCAGTCAGTTTTAGGTATTACTCAGCTAGTTTAGGGCATATTCAGCTAGATATAGGTTACGTTCTGTCTGTTTAAGGTATTACTCAGCTTGTTTAGAGAATATTTATCTAGATATAGTTTACATTCAGTAAGTATTAGGTATTACCCAGCTAGTTTAGAGCATATTTAGCTAATCATAGGTTACATTCAGCTAGTTTTAGGTATTACTAAGCTAGTTTTGAGCATATTTAGCTAGTTATATTTGATATTCAGCTAGTTTTAGGTATTAATCACCTAGTTTAGAGCATATTGTGCTAGATATAGGTTACATTCGGCTAGTTTTATATATTACTCAGCTAGTTTAGAGCGTATTTAGGTATATATAGGTTACATTCAGCTAGTTTTAGGGTTTACTCAGCTAGTTTAGAGCATATTTTGCTAGATATAGGTTCAATTCAGTCAGTTTTAGTTATTATTCAGCTAGTTTAGAGCATATTTAACTAGTTATAGGTAATATTCGGCTAGTTTTAGGTATTACTCAGCTAGTTTAGAGCATATTTAGCTAGTTATAGGTTACATTCAGCTAGTTTAAGGGTTTGCTCAGCTAGTTTAGAGCATATTTAGCTGGATATAGGTAACATTCGGCTAGTTTTAGGGTTTACTCATTAGTTTAGAGCATATTTAGCTAGATATAGGTAACATTCATCAAGTTTTAGGTACTACTCAGCTAGTTTAGAGCATATTTATCTAGTTATAGTTTACATTCAGCTAGTTTTAGGTATTACTCAGTTAGTGTAGAACATATTTAGCTAGATATTGGTTACATTCAGCTAGTTTTAGGTATTTCTCAGATAGTTTAGAGCATATTTACCTAGATATAGGTTACATTCAGCTAGTTTTAGGGCTTACTCAGCAAGTTTAGAGCATATTTCGCTAGTTATATGTTACATTCAGCAAGTTTTAGGGTTTACTCAGCTAGTTTGGAGCATTCTCAGCTGGATATAGGTAATATTCGGCTAGTTTTATGGTTTACTCAGCTAGTTTAGAGCGTATTTATCGAGATATAGTTTACATTCAGTCAGTTGTAGGTATTACTCAGCTAGTTTAGAGCTCATTTAGCTAGTTATAGGTTACATTCAGCTAGTTTTAGGTATTACTCAGCTAGTTTAGAGCGTATTTAGCTAGTTATAGGTTACATTCAGCTAGTTCTAGGTATTATTCAGCAGTTTTAGAGCATATTTAACTAGATATACGTTACATTCAGTCAGTTTTAGGTATTTCTGAGCTAGTTTAGAGCGTATTTAGCTAGATATAGGTTACATTCAGTCCGTTTTAGGTATTACTCAGCCAGTTTAGAGCATATTTAGCTAGATATAGGTTACATTCCGTCAGTTTTAGGTATTACTCAGCTAGTTTAGAGCATTTTCAGCTAGATATAGGTTACGTTCAGTCAGTTTTAGGTATTACTCAGCTTGTTTAGAGCATATTGTGCTAGATATAGGTTACATTCGGCTAGTTTTATATATTACTCAGCTAGGTTAGAGCATATTTAGCTAGATATAGGTTACATTCAGCTAGTTTTAGGGTATACTCAGCTAGTTTAGAGCATATTTTGCTAGATATAGGTTCAATTCAGTCAGTTTTAGGTATTATTCAGCTAGTTTGGAGCATATTTAACTAGTTATAGGTAACATTCGGCTAGTTTTAGGTATTACTCAGCTAGTTTAGAGCATATTTAGCTAGTTAAATGTTACATTCAGCAAGTTTTAGGGTTTACTCAGCTAGTTTAGAGCATATTTAGCTGGATATAGGTAACATTCGGCTAGTTTTAGGGTTTACTCATTAGTTTAGAGCATATTTAGCTAGATATAGGTAACATTCGTCTAGTTTTAGGTATTACTCAGCTAGTTTAGAGCATATTTATCTAGTTATAGTTTACATTCAGCTAGTTTTAGGTATTACTCAGCTAGTTTAGAGCATATTTAGCTAGTTATAGGTTACATTCAGCTAGTCTTAGGACTTACTCAGCTAGTTTAGAGCATATTTCGCTAGTTATATGTTACATTCAGCTAGTTTTAGGGTTTACTCAGCTAGTTTAGAGCATTCTCAGCTGGATAAAGGTAATATTCGGCTAGTTTTAGGTTTTACTCAGCTAGTTTAGAGCGTATTTATCTAGATATAGGTTACATTCAGTCAGTTTTAGGTATTACTCAGCTAGTTTAGAGCTTATTTAGCTAGTTATAGGTTACATTCAGCTAGTTTTAGGTATTACTCAGCTAGTTTAGAGCGTATTTAGCTAGTTATAGGTTACATTCAGCTAGTTTTATGTATTATTCAGCAAGTTTAGAGCATATTTAACTAGATATACGTTACATTCAGTCAGTTTTAGGTATTCCTCAGCTAGTTTAGAGCGTATTTAGCTAGATATAGGTTACATTCAGTCCGTTTTAGGTATTACTCAGCTAGTTTAGAGCATAATTAGCTAGATATAGGTTACATTCAGTCAGTTTTAGGTATTACTCAGCTAGATTAGAGCATATTTAGCTAGATATAGGTTATATTCAGTCAGTTTTAGGTATTACTCAGCTAGTTTAGAGCATATTTAGCTAGATATAGGTTACGTTCAGTCCGTTTTAGGTATTACTCAGCTAGATTAGAGCATATTTATGTAGATATAGGTTATATTCTGTAAGTTTTAGGTATTACTCAGCTAATTTAGAGCATATTTATCTAATCATAGGTTACATTCAGCTAGTTTGAGGTATTACTAAGCTAGTTTAGAGCATAATTAGCTAGTTATAAGTTACATTCAGCTAGTTTTAGGTATTAATCACCTAGTTTAGAGCGTATTGAGCTAGATATAGGTTCAATTCAGTCCGTTTTAGGTATTACTCAGCTAGTTTAGAGCATATTTAGCTAGTTATAGGTTACATTCAGCTAGTTTTTGGGCTTACTCAGCTAGTTTAGAGCATATTTCGCTAGTTATAAGTTACATTCAGTTAGTTTTAGGGTTTACTCAGCTAGTGTAGAGCATTCTCAGCTGGATATAGGTAATATTCGGCTAGTTTTAGGGTTTACTCAGCTAGTTTAGAGCGTATTTATCCAGATATAGGTTACATTCAGTCAGTTTTAGGTATTACATAGCTAGTTTAGAGCATATTTAGCTAGTTATAGGTAACATTCGGCTAGTTTTAGGTTTTCCTCAGCTAGTTTAGAGCATATTTAGCTAGATATAGGTTACATTCAGCTAGTTTTAGGGTATACTCAGCTAGTTTAGAGCATATTTATCTAGATATAGGTTCAATTCAGTCCGTTTTAGGTATTACTCAGCTAGTTTAGAGCATATTTAGCTAGTTATAGGTTACATTCAGCTAGTTTTTGGGCTTACTCAGCTAGTTTAGAGCATATTTCGCTAGTTATAAGTTACATTCAGTTAGTTTTAGGGTTTACTCAGCTAGTTTAGAGCATTCTCAGCTGGATATAGGTAATATTCGGCTAGTTTTAGGGTTTACTCAGCTAGTTTAGAGCGTATTTATCCAGATATAGGTTACATTCAGTCAGTTTTAGGTATTACTTAGCTAGTTTAGAGCATATTTAGCTAGATATAGGTTACATTCAGTCAGTTTTAGGTATTACTCAGCAAAGGTTAGAGCATATTTAGCTAGATATTGGTTACATTCAGTCAGTTTTAGGTTTTACTCAGCGAGTTTAGAACATATTTAGCTAGATAAAGGTTACATTCAGTCAGTTTTATGTATTACTCAGCTAGTTTAGAGCATATTTTGCTAGATATAGGTTACATTCAGTCAGTTTGAGGTGTTTCTCAGCTAGTTTAGAGCATATTTAGCTAGATATAGGTTATATTGAGCTAGTTTTAGTGTTTACTCAGCTAGTTTAGGGCATGTTAAGCTAGTTATAGGTTACATTCTGTCAGTTTTAGGTATTACTCAGCTAGTTTAGAGCAAATTTAGCTAGTTATAGGTTACATTCAGTCAGTTTTAGGTACTACTCAGCTAGTTTAGAGCATATTTAGCTTGTTATAGGTTACATTCAGTCAGTTTTAGGTATTACTCAGCTAGTTTAGAGCATATTTAACTAGTTATAGGTTACATTCAGTCAGTTTTAGGTATTACTCAGCTAGTTTAGAGCATATTTTGCTAGATATGGGTTACATTCAGCTAGTTTTAGGGTTTACTCAGCTAGTTTAGGTCATGTTAAGCTAGTTATAGGTTACATTATAAGGGGGGTAAGGCGGGTTCTAACGAGTGTCATGGCCGCACCGTGAGTCCAAGCCAATATCTCGTGAACCCATGGTCGGATTTTAACAAATGACGTGTCATTGGACTCTTTCCAATAGACTACTCATTTCAACCCCCTAAATAAAACCTATTCCTACTAGGGGGTGAAATTGTAATTTTTTAGTGAAAGTCTCTTTTCAAGTGCGACATGTATAAGGTACGCTGCTAAAATGTACTTTAACGTGGTTGCTCATATCGCGCATGCGTTTTACGAGATGCCGCTATGGATTAATATTTTGTTTTTGTTTTGTACGCATGCGCACTTGAGATTTTTGTAAGAGGGCGAGCTCTTTGAAAAAAATGATTGATAAGAAGGGGTTTTGGTGGTGAGGAGAGAACCAGATAGTCGCCTACTTTCCTACGAAGTTTGCCGATATCTCTCGAACGCAAGGTCGGATTTGGACGTGTGACGTGTCAAATTGCTTGTCTCGAAGCCCTATATATGTTATTAATAGGTTAAAGTTTTGAGAATGAGGGAAACAGGCTTTTTGGGGGTAAAAAAACATGATTTTAGACGTTTTCTGATATTTCACGAATGCATGGTCGGATTTGGTCCTATGACGTGTCAAATGGCTTGTCTCAAAACCCTCTTTATTTTTGTAATAGGTTAAAGTTTTTGAGAATGAGAGAAACAGAATTTTTTGTTGTAAAACTGTGATTTTAGACTTTCTGTTATATCTCACAAACCAATAACGCCAGAGACGTATACGAGGGGTCGTAGGACTCGGGGTGACGCCCCTCCCCCCCCCTTTCGAATATAGTACTTATGTTTTAAAAAATGCAAAAGGGCCTAACGACACTTATGTTGAAAACATTTCAGTTTTTAAAACTTTTCTTAAATCTGTCTAAAATGTTCATGACGAGTGGTTGTAGATAGAAAGAGACGATACCACTGGACACGTGTTTCAACGAAGCTATTACTGGCCACGGTGGTGATATACCAATACAGTATTCGCTATTTCGATGAGACGGTGGGTTGAGGGTTCGTTTTCTGATTTTTCCTATGATGGAATTCCTAATTCCTAAACTCCCTGAAGGGGGTCTTTAACGTGTAAACGATTATGAGTGACATGACAAATAATAATTCCTTGATCCGATGAAGTTGGCTTTAGATAGAACAAACAGAACTTGGTTATATGTTGCTTGAAGTGAGTATAGAAAACAAACTTGCTGGGGCAGACTGACAGGATGTGAATGTTATTTGAGCTTATTGGAATGCATTGACTTGACTTGACAATAGGGCAATGAAAATAAGCACAGAGATGCTGAAGACACTTGAAGGTCAAACGATATGGCAATCATGGTGGGAGGGGGAAGCTAGGATGATGTCGCCGATTATGTTCAATGTTCAATGGATGAATTTATATTTTGCGAAGCATTGTTCGGAGAGGGTCATGTGACGACTTGTTTTAAGGGTATTTATTTTTTCAATGTTTCCTATGGTGGACTCATTGATTGAAATAATCCAAAACTGCTAGGGCATGGCCTTGAGATTTTATAAACCGATGATGGGATTTTGACATACAAGAACCACTCAGAACTTGACATGATGCCATTCTTTTTATGGCTTATGAATTTCCCCAAAAAAGACCCAAAACAACAAGATCATGGACTTTTGCTTTTCTTAATATATTGCAAACCCATAATGTAAGATGTTTACTGTGAGTGACGAAATCTAGCTAGGTAAAGAAAGAATTATTGTAGGATATATATATGGTGACTGACACGCCTTTGGCCATTGGAACATGTTTTCAGATCTGACTGTAGTACATAGGGAGTATAGGTTGTAGGCATGGATTGACAAACGGTGCACACAAATTTCAATTTATCGATTCAAGAATTAAGAGTAGACTATCATTAATTAATTGGTTAAAGAGTGTAGCTAAAAATTAAAAAATGGTGACTACATTAAACTAAACTGAACCAAGTCAAATCAAACCCAACTGAACCAAACCAAGCCTAAAGCAAACCAAACCTAATCAAGAACAAGCCAATGGCTTAAGTGTAAAACTTGTGGGGGAATGCAGTCATTGGCAATGTCCAAAGAAAGGGATAACGCTCTACCTCTAGAGGGTAAGGTAAAGCTAGCGCATGGAGCTAATGCATATTCCCAAGTACATGAACCACACACACACACAACTATTCTATGCTGTTTTTATGAGTTAACTTTTAAAACTTACTCAGAGGTTACTGAGAAAGATGGTCGCTACACACAAGAAGCTTTAAATACTTGAGGCTAATAATCTATACACACACACACACACACACGCTTGTTCTAAACTAAACTGTCTTGCTGGCAGTGCTCACACAGTAGGCAAATGACAGAAATGCTTGGCTAACAGAAATACAATCATTTTCGTTTGTCTAATGTTACCAGCTAACCATTACATGCTATAGTGGTGAGCACATGTGCCTCTTGCACTGGAGTTCGTAACTCGATTTCTAGCTCTAATGCCTAGAATGAATCAAACTAAGAAAGAAGGGTATGGTGACGCAGTGGTTAAACTGTTAGCCTTTCACTAAGGTAGACTAGGGTTGGATTTTAGGTTAATATACATGTCATAAACAAACAAACAAACAAACAAAAAAGCAGAGATAATGTTTAAAACTGATTACACTTGTCTCTTTTCAAATTATTACTTAGATTGCAAATACAAAGGTGGACTGGGTTTGATATACAGTTAATGCTGCCTATCGCATACTAGCCTGTAAGAAAGCCAAACAAGCAAAAGGCGTAGGTAGAGCAGTGGTTAAATCGCTATGTGTAGAGAACTACCTAACGGTTTTATGAACTGGCAATGGTATGTCGCATAAACAGTGCAGGATACAATCCAGCAACCATAATTTTTATCTTGTGGAGCAGAGAAAACATATATATAGAGAGAGATATAGAAAGCTTGTGTATGGGTAGCATTGATTGTTTGACCAGAGAAAATATGATGAGGTAGGGTGGGGAGAGGGAGAATTAACACTTATATATGAATGAATGGTAAATAGTATTTTTTTCAATAGTTTTGTTTTTCAAATGCAGTGGTAGATAGCCGTTATTTTGTAAAACATTCTTACTTGCAGTAGTAATAAGACTCTATGGTTCCGCTAACACATAGATATACTGTATTATTGCCATGGTCAAGCACTCACATTAAGATCATTTACAAAATCATAAAATGAAAAATAAAAAATCTTGTTTTGGAAATATCGTTTTTCAACATACACAAAATAAATATATAAAAAATTTGTAAACAGCAAAATGGAAAATCCATGGTCAAGCACTCACATTAAGATCATTTACAGAATCATAAAATGAAAAATAAAAAATCTTGTTTTGGAAATATCGATTTTTTTCAACATACACAAAATAAATATATAAAAAATTTGTAAACAGCAAAATGGAAAATCCATGTTTCCATATAGACAAAATTTAAAAACCTTAAACGGACATTTAAGGAAATATATGCAAATGGGAAATTGACAAATGTGTAAATATGAAAATGGAAAAATCCATGTTTCCATATCATGAAATTGAAAAACATCAAACTGTCATTTTAAAAAATGCAAATGGAAAATTGACAAATTGCAATGTGTGAAATGTGAAATTGAAAAATGGCTATCATTATAAAAAAAAGAACATGGTGCTCTATGGTTGAGGTGTGAATCAAACCCTCTCTACTTATTTGGACCACTCGAGACTGAGTAGACTAGTTTTAGTTGTCATACCACTTTTAAAAGTTTTTGTTAAATCTAGGAATTGAACCCAAGAGCTTGTAGGGGGGATCCAAGGTTGTAATATGTTAAACAGATAGCCTTGAATGTAGGGTGTGGTAGTTATATAGAGATGAGACGTTTCGCTCGGGGCAGGGAGGCATGGAGATCTGCATCAAACCAGTCAAAAGACTGACGACTCAAACAACAACATGTAGAGCTCACCAAAATAATGTTGTGTAACGGTAAATGTTAGTCAACGAACAGTAATGCATTACTAAAACCCATGACACGATACCTAAGAGCTTTTCTAAAATTATTTTAAAATGCCTTTAACCCTATATTAAACACCCAGTTCACAAGACTCATAACTGCAATGTTATGGTCAAACAAAACAAAATCTATATTTCAAAACAAACAAGTGGTTTAGTCAATGTGTACTGGAAAAAGTTTTATAAACACTCAAGTCCACAAAAATAATTAAATTAGTAACTGTCAGGTTGACCGAGTGGTTATGGTGTTTGACTTAAGTTCAAATTTTCTGTACAAGAAAGCAAGGGTTCGAATCCCCTAACTGATATAACTATTGCCTCAACATGGCTTGACCACACTGTATTATTGTGTACTCGGTACACGAACCATAGATAGAGTGTATTGTTTAAGGTCACTCTCTTTGCGAACACAGTCAGAGACTGTTGATGGTTAACAATTGCATTAATAGTGGGACATAGGGATAGCAATTAAGAAAAACAGACAATACACATACACTATTTTTATTTATTTAATGTAAGTACTTGTACAATAGTTATATGCAAACTACAACTCTCTTTTGTCTATAACTATCTAGTCCTTTTCGATCCACTTGCATATCAAGGACAGATGACTTCGTAGTTCAGCCCCTTAAAACAACAACAACACTACTTCTTGCATAGTATGTGATGTTGATGACTCTTGAGGCGTGGAAGATGGATACAACATAACTTTTACAACAGGGGTTAAACGTTGCTCAACAAACAATGCACTATTTTGAGTAGCAACATCTTTCTCTTGTACTAACTTTTTAGCATTCTGATGATTTTTTGTCAACACCATCAGTGTTTTGTCTGGAGCACTAAATTGATGATCACTCACACTTAAAACCACACCATTTCTACTTTACATATTGCCTCGACATTTTGTTGACCTCTGTTTTGAGCATTGCCAGAATATTATTCCTTTTACATTTTGTCGTCTATAGTTATAAGAGTAGCCTTTATAGAGTACACGTTGTTTACCTTGGTTAGATGTAGTAATTTCCAAAGTAGTAACTAACCTGTTAGTATGATTTGCACACTACAAAGGTTATCTCTGTTCTGGTAATAGAATCATTTAGCGTTGGCTTTTATATTTAATATGTACAGTTTAAAGTGATAGAAAAGTGGCAGAAACGCGGTAGCAAAGTGGTAGACAATTGGTAACATAGTGGTAGAAAAGTGGTAGCAAAGTGGTAGAAAGGTGGTAGAAAAGTGGCAGAAAAGTAGTAGAAAAGTGGTAGCAAAGTGGTAGCAAAGTGATAGAAAAGTGGTAGCAAACTAGAAAAGTGGTAGAAAAGTGGCAGAAAAGTAGTAGAAAAGTGGTAGCAAACTAGAAAAGTGGTAGCAAAGTGGTAGAAATTATTACATGTATTGTTAAGAAATAGTTTAAGCGGTTACATGGATTCATTACACTATAATTTTAGCATTACGAAGCTCATTTTCTATATCCAAAAGTTCTTCCTCATATTTAGTATGACCAGCCTGTTTACAGGTATGCAAGTACTGAAGCCGCTGGATTAGCTTACTGGGATTGTTCCAGTAAACAAATTTAACAAATGATTTTTTTGGGTGTAAACCATTATCATCATCATCATCTTCATCATCATCATCATCATGGTTATCATCATCAATATAATTATCATCCATATAATCATCATCACTATTACTATCTAATCCTTTTTGTTCATCTTGCAATGCAACAACCTTTGGCATAGTTTGTGTTGTCTTTGATAGTGTTAGAGGTTTCTTAGGCGTTAATGACTGTCCTAACATGTCTTTTTCAGGAGATAATAAATGCTCTTTAACAAACAAAGCACTATCTTGAGCCACACTATTTTTTTCTTGGTCTTGCTTTTTTACCTTGGTTAGAGTATTTTGTCCATTTAAATGAGTATTATTTTGAGATTTACAATGATGATCGATTGAAAAAAAGTATGTTGGAGCCTTTTGTCTTAATCATTCCTCGACACTTTTTAGATCGTTGTTTCGAACAGCACCAAATAACAGTTCCATTTTTATTAGTTCTTTTTACAATATATGCATATCCTTCATAGTAAGCACATGGCTTACCATAGCTAGTCGTTGATACTTCCATGTCAACTGTTAAGCATAAACTAATCTCTAGTAAAGTTAACTCGATAATAAAAATGATTGTTTGTAGTATGTGCAGTTTAAAGTAAGAGCAAAAGTGAGAGTCAAATGGTAGAAAAGTGTTAGCAAAGTGGTGGAAGAGTGGTAGCAGTATATAGTAGTCATGATCTTTTTTACCAGAATGTGATTTGAGTAAATGTAATTTCTAATCCTTAGCAGTGAGTAGTCAGTTAGTCTTGGTTTAGACAAGCGAAAACAGTTCTCCAATGAATCAGAGATCAAGATTTTCATTATGAAACAGTTGTGTAACCAATTAGGTATCGGTACTTGATAGCTTTACACATGAACAAAAATTCCAACATATCTGACATGAATTACATGATTTGAAAGTTGACAAAGAATATCCAATCAACCATTGTAGTTACAATGTCAAACACACTAAGACAAAATCAGCATGAACTTTTAAGTTACAGGAAAATTCTATGAAATAGACTATGCAGGAAATATGGAAATACACATCAGAAGTTTGCAACACCATCCTTCTAGCCTATATAAATTATCGACATGCAAAGTGTGCACTGCCCCTAACATTAAACCAATTTATCAATAACACAAGTCAACAATCAAAACATTTTGTGTTGCGTCTATCATTTAATGCATATATTCTGTCTACATTGAACAGTAACAAAAAACGCCATTCATAATTAATTAAGTTTGCTTTAATTCTTTATGTAATGATATATACATAAAGTTTTGGCTGACTGTTCAGGGTGAATCGACTTTGAACACATAAGAGAGGGAATATTTTAAGACTTAATCTCAGCTCACCTAACATAACCTAAATTTACCTAACCTAACCTTGTTATTTAGGTAAGAAACGGGTCAAGCTATGCTTTCGACTACCGAGTTTCAGCTACTTTTCAAGGTTACTCTCCCGAACATTGCCGGAGACTGCTGATAAACACCTATGTTCCCACGGCGGCGGCGCGCAACGACTTACATGACGCGCTTTCCCCTTTTCATTGATCCCTGTTGATTTGTCCCTTTCGACTGGTCCCCTGTTGACTAGTCCCTTTTGGACGGGCCCTTTTTGAATGGAGTCATTTTTGACGGGTCCCTGTGGACAGGTCCTTTTGGCTGATCCCTTTGGACCGGACCCTTTGACATAATTTGGATAATTGCATGGGCCAGTCCATAGGTACCAGTCCAAAGGGACCGGTCCAAAGGGATCAGCCAAAAGGACCTGTCCACAGGGACCCGTCAAAAATGACTCCATTCAAAAAGGGCCCTTCCAAAGGGGCTAGTCAACAGGGACCAGTCCAAAGGGACAAATCAACAGGGATCAATGAAAAGGGGAAAGCGCATCATGTAAGTCGTTGCGCGCCGCCGCCGTGGGAACATAGGTGTTTATCAGCAGTCTCCGGCAATGTTCGGGAGAGTAACCTTGAAAAGTAGCTGAAACTCGGTAGTCGAAAGCATAGCTTGACCCGTTTCTTACCTATATGACAAGGTTAGGTTAGGTAAATTTAGGTTATGTTAGGTGAGCAGAGGTTAAGTCTTAAAATATTCCCTCTCTTATGTGTTCAAAGGCGATTCACTCTGAACAGTCAGCCAAAACTTTAAATATGTATTTATCATTACATAACGAATTAAAGCAAACTTAATTAATTATGATTGGCGTTTTTTGTTACTGTTCAATGTAGACAGAATATATGCATTAAATGATAGACTCAAGACAAAATGTTTTGATTGTTGACTTGCGTTATTGATAAATTGGTTTAATGTTAGGGGCAGTGCACACTTTCCATGTCGATAATTTATATAGGCTAGAAGGATGGTGTTGCAAACTTCTAATGTGTATTTCCAAATTTCATGCATAGTCTATTTCATAGAATTTTCCTGTAACTTAAAAGTTCATGCTGATTTTGTCTTTGTGTTTGACATTGCAACTACAATGGTTGATTGGATATTCTTTGTCAACTTTCAAATCATGTATTTCATGTCAGATATGTTGGAATTTTTGTTCATGTGTGAAGCTATCAAGCACCGATACCTAATTGGTTACACACAACTGTTTCATAATGAAAATCTGATGTCAGTTATGTTGGAATTGTTGTTCATGTGTGAAGCTATCAAGTACCGATACCTAATTGGTTACACACAACTGTTTCATAATGAAAATCTTGATCTCTGATTCATAACTGTTTACGCTTGTCTGAACCAAGACTAACTGACTACTCACTGCTAAGGTTTAGAAATTACATTTACTCAAATCACATTCTGGTAAAAAAGATCATGACTACTATAAACTGCTACCACTCTTCCACCACTTTGTTAACACTTTTCTACCATTTGACTCTCACTTTTGCTCTTACTTTAAACTGCACATACTACAAACTATCATTTTTATTATCGAGTTAACTTTACTAGAGATTAGTTTATGCTCAACAGTCGACATGGAAGTATCAACGACTAGCTATGGTAAGCCATGTGCTTACTATAAAGGATATGCATATATTGTAAAACGAACTAATAAAAAGTGAACTGTTATTTGGTGCTGTTCGAAACAACGATCTAAAAAGTGTCGAGGAATGATTAAAACAAAAGGCTCCAACATACTTATTTCAATCGATCATCATTGTAAATCTCAAAATAATACTCATTTAAATGGACAAAATACTCTAACCAAGGTAAAAAAGCAAGACCAAGAAAAAAATAGTGTGGCTCAAGATAGTGCTTTGTTTGTTAAAGAGCATTTATTATCTCCTGAAAAAGACATGTTAGGACAGTCGTTAACGTCTAAGAAACCTCTAACACTATCAAAGACAACACAAACTATGCCAAAGGTTGTTGCATTGCAAGATGAACAAAAAGGATTAGATAGTAATAGTGATGATGATTATATTGATGATAATTATATTGATGATGATAACCATGATGATGATTATGATGATGATGATGATGATGAGGATGATAATGGTTTACACCCAAAAAAATCATTTGTTAAATTTGTTTACTGGAACAATCCCAATAAGCTAATCCAGCGGCTTCAGTACTTGCATACCTGTAAACAGGCTGGTCATACTAAATATGAGGAAGAACTTTTGGATATAGAAAATGAGCTTCGTGATGCTAAAATTATAGTGTAATGAATCCATGTAACCGCTTAAACTATTTCTTAACAATACATGTAATATTTTCTACCACTTTGCTACCACTTTTCTAGTTTGCTACCAATTTTCTACCACTTTGCTACCACTTTTCTACTACTTTTCTACCACTTTTCTACCACTTTTATAGTTTGCTACCACTTTTCTACCACTTTGCTGCCACTTTGCTACCACTTTTCTACGACTTTTCTACTACTTTTCTACCACTTTTCTACCACTTTTCTACCACTTTGCTACCACTATGTTACCAATTGTCTACCACTTGTCTACCACTTTGCTACCACGTTTCTACCACTTTTCTATCACTTTTAACTGTACATATTAAATATAAAAGCCAACGCTAAATAATTCTATTACCAGAACAGAGATAACCTTTGTAGTGTGCAAATCATACTAACAGGTTAGTTACTACTATGGAACTTACTACAACTAACCGAGGTAAACAACGTGTACTCTATAAAGGCTACTCTTATAACTATAGACGACAATATGTAAAAGGAATAATATTCTGGCGATGCTCAAAACAGAGGTCAACAAGATGTCGAGGCAATATGAAAAGTAGAAATGGTGTGGTTTTAAGTGTGAGTGATCATCAATGTAGTGCTCCAGACAAAACACTAATAGTGTTTGCAAAAAATCATCAGAATGCTAATAAGTTAGTACAAGAGAAAGATGTTGCTACTCAAAATAGTGCATTGATTGTTGAGCAACGTTTAACCCCTGTTGTAAAAGTTATGTTGTAATCATCTTCCACGCCTCAAGAGTCATCAACATCACAGACTATGCAAGAGGTAGTGTTGTTGTTGTTTTAAGGGGCTGAACTACAAAGTCATCTGCCTTGTTATGCAAGTGGATCGAAAAGGACTAAATAGTAATAGACAAAAGAGAGTTGTAGTTTGTATATAACTATTGTACAAGTACTTACATTAAATAAATAAAAAAAGTGTATGGGAATTGTCTGTTTTTCTTAATTGCTACCCCTATGTCCCACTATTAATGCAATTGTTAACCATCAACAGTCTCTGACTATGTTCGCAAAGAGAGTGACCTTAAACAATACACTCTATCTATGGTTTGTGTACCGAGTACACAATAATACAGTGTGGTCAAGTCATGTTGAGGCAAAAGTTATATCAGGTAAGGTATTCGAACCCTTGCTTTCTTGTACAGAAAATTTGAACTTAAGTCAAACACCATAACCACTCGGTCAACCTGACAGTTACTAATTTAATTATTTTTGTGGACTTGAGTGTTTATAAAACTTTTTCCAGTATACATTGACTAAACCACTTGTTTGTTTTGAAATATAGATTTTGTTTTGTTTGACCATAACATTGCAGTTATGAGTCTTGTGAACTGGGTGTTTAATATAGGGTTAAAGGCACTGTTTGCCATCTCTTGATGAATACAGTACATTTGCATTTGTCAGCTGGCACAGGCTAGAGTAAAAGGTGGCTTTTCACCGATGTCTCAGTCTCACTCATGGCTGTGATTATATGGAAGCTACTGAGGTATGGGTGGTGCTTAGTAATGGCATTTGGGGCACAGTCAGTGCCTGTGAATGCTGTGAAAGGTTCTACTCATAGGGTTAGGACTACTGTTCCGACTCAGTGAGGAAAGCAATGGCAAACTACCTCACTCCTCTTCTTGCCTAGAACGCCTCAAAATAGCGCTGCCTTGGGTTTTTGTGGGTATCTACTCACATAACGTAATGGCGGTGCTTTTTGAGGATCCAACCAGCCTTCGGGCTGACTACCTAACAGACACAGAAAGGCATTTTAAAATAATTTTAGAAAAGCTCTTAGGTATCGTGTCATGGGTTGTAGTAATGCATTACTGTTCGTTGACTAACATTTACCGTTACACAACATTATTTTGGTGAGCTCTACATGTTGTTGTTTGAGTCGTCAGTCTTTTGACTGGTTTGATGCAGATCTCCATGCCTCCCTGCCCCGAGCGAAACGTCTCATCTCTATATAACTACCACACCCTACATTCAAGGCTATCTGTTTAACATAATACAACCTTGGATCCCCCCTACAAGCTCTTGGGTTCAATTCCTAGATTTAACAAAAACTTTTAAAAGTGGTATGACAACTAAAACTAGTCTACTCAGTCTCGAGTGGTCCAAATAAGTAGAGAGGGTTTGATTCACACCTCAACCATAGAGCACCATGTTTTTTTATTATAATGATAGCCATTTGTTCAATTTCACATTTCACACATTGCAATTTGTCAATTTTCCATTTGCATTTTTTAAAATGACAGTTTGATGTTTTTCAATTTCATGATATGGAAACATGGATTTTTCCATTTTCATATTTACACATTTGTCAATTTCCCATTTGCATATATTTTCTTAAATGTCCGTTTAAGGTTTTTAAAATTTGTCTATATGGAAACATGGATTTTCCAATTTGCTGTTTACAAATTTTTTATATATTTATTTTGTGTGTATGTTGAAAAACGATATTTCCAAAACAAGATTGTTATTTTTCATTTTATGATTTTGCAAATGATCTTAATGTGAGTGCTTGACCATGGCAATAATACAGTCTATCTATATGTTAGCGGAACCATAGAGGCTTATTACTACTGCAAGTAAGAATGTTTTACAAAAAACGACTATCTACCACTACATTTGAAAAACAAAACGATTGAAAAAATCTATTTTCCATTCATATATAAGTGCTAATTCTCCCTCTCCCCACCCTACCTCACCGTATTTTCTCTGGTCAAACAACCAATGCTACCCACACACACACACACACACACACACACACACACAAGCTTTCTATATATCTCTCTCTCTATATATGTTTTCTCTTGTCCACGAGATAAAAATTATGGTTGCTGGATTGTATCCTGCACTGTTTATGCGACATACCTTTGCCAGTTCATAAAACCGTTAGGTATTTCTCTACACATAGCGATTTTACCACTGCTTTTGCTTGTTTGGCTTTCTTGCAGTCTGGTATGTGATAGGAAGCATTAACTGTATGTCAAACCCAGTCCACGTTTGTATTTGTAATCTAAGTAATAATTTGAAAAGAGACAAGTGTAATCAGTTTTAAACACTATCTCTGCTTTTATTTGATTGTTTATGACATGCATATTAACCAAAAATCAAACCCTAGTCTACCTTAGTGAAAGGCTAACAGTTTAACCACTGCGTCACCATACCCTTTTTTCTTAGTTTGATTCGTTCTAGGCCTTAGAGCTAGAAATCGAGTTAAGATCTCCAGTGAAAGAGGCACATGTGCTCACCACTATAGCACGTAATGTTTAGCTGGTAACATTAGACAACCGAAAATGATTGTATTTCTGTTAGCCAAGCATTTCTGTCATTTACCTACTGTGTGAGCTCTACCAGCAAGACAGTTTAGTTTAGAACAAGTGTGTGTGAGTGTGTGTATAGATTATTAGCCTCAGGTATTTAAAGCTTGTTGTGTGTAGCGACCATCTTGTCCCAGTAACCACTGAGCAAGTTTTAACAGTCAAACCATAATAACTGCATACGATGGTTGTGTGTGGTTCATGTACTTGTGTGTGTGTGCATTAGCATCATGCACTAGCTTTATCTTACCCTCTATAGGTAGAGCGTTATCCCTTTCCTTTCTGACATTACCAATGCCCACATTCAACCACAAGTTTTACACTTAAACCATTGGCTTGTTTTTGATTAAGTTTGGTTCGGTTTGGTTGGATTTGATTCAGCTTGGTTCAGTTTAGTTCAATGTAGTCACCATTTTGGATTTTAGCTATCCTATTTAACCAATCAATTCAAGATTGACTACTCTTATTTCTTGAATCGATTAATCAGATTTTGTATACACCATTTGTCATTTATTATCCCATACCTACAACCTATACTCTCTCTGTACTGCAGTTTGATCTGAAAACAAGTTCCAATGGTGAAAGATTTGTCACTCACCATACATGTAGCCTACAATAATTCTTTCACTACCTAGCTATGTTTCATCACTCACTGTAAACATTTCACATGTCCATATCCGATTATAAGTTTATAAAATCTCAGGTCGATGACCTTGATGTATTGGGTATTTTTGGGTAAATTCATTAGCCATGGGAAAGGGTTGACCATTCTAAGTCCTATGACACCTCACATGTTGATATCCGATTATTAGTTTATAAAATCTCAGGTCAATGACCTTGCTGTTTTGAATTTTTGAGGTAAATTCATTGGTCATGGGAAAGGGTTAACAATTCGTAGTCCTATGACACCTCACTTGACCCTCTCTACTGATAAGTTTATAAAATCTTAGGTCAATGACCTTGCTGTTTTGGGTATTTTGGGTAAATTCGTTGGTCATGGAAAAGGGTTGGCCATCCTGAGTCTTGTGACACCTCACTTGTCCCTCTCTGATTATTAGTTGATACAATCTTAGGTTAATGACCTTGCTGTTTTTTTTGGTAAATTCATTGGTCATGGGGAGGGGTTGGCCATTTTAAGTCCTATGACACCTCACTCGACCCTCTGTGATTATTAGTTAGCGAGATATTAACGAAAGTGCAGTTAGGCCCTTTTGACAAAAAATGAATAATACATTCAAAAACAGGGCGTCACCACAAGTCCAACGACCCCTCATACAAGTTCCTAGCTTTCTTAGTTCATAAGATATTAAAAAGCCGATGACCTATTAGTTTTTGGATCTTTGGTTAATTTGTAAAAAAAACGTATCTATAAATCATTATTCAAAAAGCCACCCTCTTACAAAAACCCCAATTGCGCATTCGTAAAACAAAAAACAAAAATGATAAATCATAGCGGCATTCAGTTGTATGCATGCACTTCATGTGGAACGAGTTTAATTTCATATTGGCATACAAACTCCCACATGTTGCACATGGAAAGCGACTTTTAGCTAAAAATTATTATTTCACCCCCTAGTAGGGGTAGATTTTATTTTTGAGTGGAAATAAGTTATCCATAGGAAAGGGGTTGTCTGCCGGAGTAATTTGACTACTCGTACATGTCTCTAGCCTTATTCCCACCAATGCCAAAACAGGTTGTGACTTGTTAGCTCTTATCGTGCACGTGCACATGTGAACACCTGTGTGTTAGATCATATTACAAATGAACTCGCATTTTCTCACGTATGAATCAAAACAGGATGTGACTTGTTTCACAAGGAGAATGCTAATAATGACATCTCACACGTGTTCACATGTATTTCATCACTTTCCTTTCGTATCGTTATTACATTATAGTAGTGGGGGATTAGTGAACAACGTCAATTCAACACACACAAATGTAGTTAGGCCCTTTGACATAATTTAAATAAATTCATGGGCTAGTCCGTAGGAACCAGGCCAAAGGGGCCCGTCCAAAGGGATCAGTCCAAAGGGACAAGGACTCGTCCACAAGGACTTGTCCACAAGGACTTGTCCACAAGGACTCGTCAACAATGACCTGTCAACAAGGACCTGTCCACAAGGACTTGTCCACAAGGACTCGTCCACAAGGACTCGACAACAATGACCCCGCCAACAATGACCCGTCAACAATAACCCATCTATAGGAATCCGCTCCCCCACCCTCTTACAAAAGCCATGAGTGGGCATGCGTAAAAACAGAAAACAAGCATGTTAATTCATAGTGGCTAACCACCGCACATATACACTTTATGTAGAACAACGTTTTATTCCATATCGGCATTCAAACTCTCACATGTTGCAATTGGTATCAGAGATTCTCTAAAAAAAATACAATTTCACCCCCTAGTGGGGTAGGTTTTATTTTGGGGTGGAAATATGTTGTCCATTGGAAAGGGGGTGTTAGCCCGAGTTCAATGACACCTCATTCGTCAAAATCTGACCATGCGTTCGAGAGATATCGCGCCGCCGCCATCTTGTGTGGAGGGTGTGGAGGTGGAGGATTTAGAACCCGTACAAAACCACTACTGTTTGACCTTCAAGTGTCTTCAGCATCTCTGTGCTATTTTTCATTGCCCTATTGTCAAGTCAAGTCAATGCATTCCAATAAGCTCAAATAACATTCACATCCTGTCAGTCTGCCCCAGCAAGTTTGTTTTCTATACTCACTTCAAGCAACATATAACCAAGTTCTGTTTGTTCTATCTATAGCCAACTTCATCGGATCAAGGAATTATCATTTGTCATGTAACTCATAATCGTTTACACGTTAAAGACCCCCTTCAGGGGGTTTAGGAATTAGGAATTCCATCATAGGAAATATCAGAAAACGAACCCTCAACCCACCGTCTCATCGAAATAGCGAATACTGTATTGGTATATCACCACCGTGGCCAGTAATAGCTTCGTTGAAACACGTGTCCAGTGGTATCGTCTATTTCTATCTACAACCACTCGTCATGAACATTTTAGACAGATTTAAGAAAAGTTTTAAAAACTGAAATGTTTTCAACATAAGTGTCGTTAGGCCCTTTTGCATTTTTTAAAACATAAGTACTATATTCGAAAGGGGGGGGGGGAGGAGGGGCGTCACCCCGAGTCCTACGACCCCTCGTATACGTCTCTGGCGTTATTGGTTTGTGAGATATAACAGAAAGTCTAAAATCACAGTTTTACAACAAAAAATTCTGTTTCCCTCATTCTCAAAAACTTTAACCTATTACAAAAATAAAGAGGGTTTCGAGACAAGCCATTTGACACGTCATAGGACCAAATCCGACCATGCATTCGTGAAATATCAGAAAACGTCTAAAATCATGTTTTTTTACCCCCAAAAAGCCTGTTTCCCTCATTCTCAAAACTTTAACCTATTAATAACATATATAGGGCTTCGAGACAAGCAATTTGACACGTCACACGTCCAAATCCGACCTTGCGTTCGAGAGATATCGGCAAACTTCGTAGGAAAGTAGGCGACTATCTGGTTCTCTCCTCACCACCAAAACCCCTTCTTATCAATCATTTTTTTCAAAGAGCTCGCCCTCTTACAAAAATCTCAAGTGCGCATGCGTACAAAACAAAAACAAAATATTAATCCATAGCGGCATCTCGTAAAACGCATGCGCGATATGAGCAACCACGTTAAAGTACATTTTAGCAGCGTACCTTATACATGTCGCATTTGAAAAGAGACTTTCACTAAAAAATTACAATTTCACCCCCTAGTAGGAATATGTTTTATTTAGGGGTAGAAATGAGTAGTCCATTGGAAAGAGGGCGTCAGCCTGAGTCCAATGACATGTCATTTGTTAAAATCCGACCATGGGTTCACGAGATATTGGCTTGGACTCACGCGGCGGCCATGACACTCGTTAGAACCCGCCTTACCCCCCCTACTTAC
Source organism: Meconema thalassinum (assembly GCA_946902985.2). Taxonomy (NCBI): domain Eukaryota; kingdom Metazoa; phylum Arthropoda; class Insecta; order Orthoptera; family Tettigoniidae; genus Meconema; species Meconema thalassinum. The sequence goes on along the minus strand of OX336399.1, from coordinate 221,514,511 downwards.
ATTCTGTCAGTTTTAGGTATTACTCAGCTAGTTTAGAGCATATATTGCTAGTTATAGGTTACATTCAGTCAGTTTTAGGTATTACTCAGCTAGTTTAAAGCATATTTAGCTAGTTATAGGTTACATTCAGTCAGTTTAAGTATTACTCAGCTAGTTTAGAGCATATTTAACTAGTTATAGGTTACATTCAGTCAGTTTTAGGTATTAATCAGCTAGTTTAGAGCATATTTATCTAGTTATAGGTTACATTCAGCTAGTTTTAGGGTTTACTCAGCTAGTTTAGGGCATGTTAAGCTAGTTATAGGTTACATTCTGTCAGTTTTAGGTATTACTCAGCTAGTTTAGAGCATATTTAGCTAGATATAGGTTACATTCATTCAGTTTTAGGTATTACTCAGCTAGTCTAGAACATATTTAGCTAGATGTAGGTTACATTCAGTCAGTTTTAGGTATTTTTCAGATACTTTAGAGCGTATTTAGCTAGATATAGGTTACATTCAGTTAGTTTTAGGTATTACTCAGCTAGTTTAGAGCATATTTAGCTAGATATGGGTTACATTCAGCTAGTTTTAGGGTTTACTCAGCTAGTTTTGAGCATATTTAGCTAGATATAGGTTACATTCAGCTAGTTTTAGGGTTTACTCAGCTAGTTTAGGGCATGTTAAGCTAGTTATAGGTTACATTCTGTCAGTTTTAGGTATTACTCAGCTAGTTTAGAGTATATTTTGCTAGATATGGGTTACATTCAGCTAGTTTAAGGGTTTACTTAGCTAGTTTAGGGCATGTTAAGCTAGTTATAGGTTACATTCTGTCAGTTTTAAGTATTACTCAGCTAGTTTAGAGCATATTTAGCTAGTTATAGGTTACATTCCGTCAGTTTTAGGTATTACTCAGGTAGTTTAGAGCATATTTAGCTAGATATAGGTTACATTCAGCTAGTTTTAGGGTTTACTCAGCTAGTTTAGGGCATGTTAATCTAGTTATAGGTTTTATTCTGTCAGTTTTAGTTATTACGCAGCTAGTTGAGTGCATATTTAGCTAGATATAGGTTACATTCTGTCAGATTTAGGTATTACTCAGTTAGTTTAGAACATATATACCCAGATATAGTTTACATTCAGCTAGTTTTAGGTATTACTCAGCTAGTTTAGAGCATATTTAGCTAGTTATAGGTTACATTCAGCTAGTTTTAGGGTTTACTCAGCTAGTTTAGAGCATTTTGAGCTGGATATAGGTAATATTGGGGTAGTTTTAGGGTTTAATCAGCTAGTTTAGAGCGTATTTATCCAGATATAGGCTACATTCAGCCAGTTTTAGGTATTACTCAGCTAGTTTAGAGCATATTTAGCTACTTATAGGTTACATTCAGCTAGTTTTAGGTATTACTCAGCTAGTTTAGAGCGTATTTAGCTAGTTATAGGTTACATTCAGCTAGTTTTAGGTATTATTCAGCAAGTTTAGAGCATATTTAACTAGATATACGTTACATTCAGTCAGTTTTAGATATTTCTCAGCTAGTTTAGAGCGTATTTAGCTTGATATAGGTTACATTCAGTCCGTTTTATGTATGACTCAGCTAGTTTAGAGCATATTTAGCTAGATATAGGATTCATTCAGTCAGTTTTAGGTATTTCTCAGCTATTTTTGAGGGTATTTATCTAGATATAGGTTACATTCCGTCCGTTTTAGGTATTACTCAGCTAGTTTAGAGCATATTTAGCTAGATATAGGTTACATTCGGTCAGTTTTAGGTATTACTCAGCTAGTTTAGAGCATATTCAGCTACATATAGGTTACGTTCAGTCAGTTTTAGGTATTACTCAGCTTGTTTAGAGCATATTTATCTAGATATAGTTTACATTCAGTAAGTTTTAGGTATTACTCAGCTAGTTTAGAGCATAATTAGCTAATCATAGGTTACATTCAGCTAGTTTTAGGTATTACTAAGCTAGTTTAGAGCATATTTAGCTAGTTATAGGTTACATTCAGCTCGTTTTAGGTATTAATCACCTAGTTTAGAGCATATTGTGCTAGATATAGGTTACATTCGGCTAGTTTTATATATTACTCAGCTAGTTTAGAGCATATTTAGCTAGATATAGGTTACATTCAGCTTGTTTTAGGTATTACTCAGCTAGTTTAGAGCATATTTAGCTAGTTATAGGTTACAATCAGCTAGTTTTAGGGATTACTCAGCTAGTTTAGAGCATATTTAGCTAGATATAGGTTACATTCAGCTAGTTTTAGGGTTTACTCAGCTAGTTTAGATCATTCTCAGCTGGATATAGGTAATATTCGGCTAGTTTTAGGGTTTACTCAGCTAGTTTAGAGCATATTTAGCTAGATATAGGTAACATTCGGTTAGTTTTAGGTATTACTCAGCTAGTTTAGAGCATATTTAGCTATTTATAGGTTACATTCAGCTAGTTTTGGATTTCCTCAGCTAGTTTAGAGCATATTTATCTAGTTACAAGCTGTACCCGGCATGCGTTGCAATGCCAATCAAAAAGAGTGTTGGCATTGTAATTTTGATTCTTGAAGTGCTTTTGGATACACAATATTTTCTTGAAGTTCCGATAACTGCCTCTAACTATCGTAAATGGATTTACTAATTTAAAAACATGCGTGGGAGCGTACAAAACAACTCACCAATGTTTCATCGTAATCGGATGAATGGTATATGAACGCAGATGCAACTTTGTTGAAACGATTCGCGAATCGTCACTCATTTGTTGAATCAACTCGTGCGCTACCTATTGTACAATGGATTTACTAAGTCAGAAACCTTCCCTGCATTATGCACAACAATTCATCCTAGTTTCATCACAATCGGATGAATAGTATATGAACGCAGATGGAACTTTGTTGAAACGATTCGCGCGCCGTCACTCATTAGTTGAAACTATTCGTGCGCTGCCTATTGTACAATGGATTTACTCAGTCAAAAACCTTCTCTGCAGTGTGCACAACAACTCACCCAAGTTCCATCGCTATCGGACGAATGGTATATGAAACGCGCACGGGACTTTGTAGAAACGATTCGTGTGTCGTCGACCACTTTTTGAATCTACTCGTGCGCTGCCTATTGCAAAATGGATTTACTAAGCCAGAAATCATCGTTGGAGTGTAATCAACATCTCACCCAATTTTCATCGCTATCGGACGAATGGCATATGAACGCATACGGGACTTTGTTGAAACGCTTTGCGCGTCGTCGCCTATTTATTGAATCTACTCATGCACTACCTATTGTAAAGTGGATTTACTAAGCCAGAATCCTTCTTTAGAGTGTACTCAATATCTCACCCAAGTGTCATCGCTATACGACGAATGGTATATGAACGTATACGTGACTTTGAGGAAACGCTTCGCGCGTCGTCGCTCATTTGATGAATCTACTCGTACGCTACGTATTGTAAAGTGGATTTACTAAGCCAGAATCCTTCCTTAGAGTGTACCCAATAATTCACCCAAGTTTCATCGCTATTGAACGAACAGTATATGACCGCATACGGGACGTTGTTGAAACGCTTCGCTCGTCGTCGCTCATTTGTTGAATCTATTCTTGCGCTACCTATTGTAAAATGGATTTACTAAGCCACAAACCTTCCCCGGAATGTACTCAACATCTCACCCAAGTTTCATCGCTATTGGACGAACGGTATATGAACGCATACGGGAGTACTTTGAATCGCTTCGCGCGTCGTCGCTCATTTGTTGAATCTACTCGTGCGCTACCTATTGTAAAATGGATCTACTAAGCCAGGAACCTTCCCTGGAGTGTACTTAACATCTCACCTAAGTTTCATCGCAATCGGATGAATAACGGACTTCGTTGAAACCCTTCGCGCGTCGTCGCTCATTTGTTGAATCTACTCGTGCGCTGCCTATTGTAAAATGGATTTACTATGCCAGAAACCTTCCTTGGAGTGTACTCAACATCTCACCCAAGTTTCAGCGCAATCGGATGGGGGGTATGTGAACGCATAGGAGACATACACACCCACAGACAGACAAACTATCTCGTAACATTGATTTTTATATATATAGACAAGCTGTACCCGGCATGCATTGCAATGCCAATCAAAGAAAGTGTTGGCGTTGAAATTCTGTTTCTTGAAGTGCTTTTGGATACACAACATGTTAACTGCCTCTAAGCTATCATAAAATGGATTTTCTAATTTAGAACCTTTCGTGGGAGCGTGCACAACAACTTTCAAAAAGTTTCATCGCTGTCACTCATTTGTTGAATCTAATCGTACGCTACCAATTGTGAAATGGATTTACTAAGTCGAAACCCTTCCCTGGCGTGTACACAATGACTCATCAATGATTCATCGCAATCGGATAAATGGTATATGCACGTATAGGGTTTTTGTTTAAACGATTCGTGCGCTGTCACTCATTTGTTGAATCTACTCGTGCGCTACCTATTGAGAAATGTATTACTAAGTCGAAGTCCTTCCCTGGCGTGTACACAATAACTCATCAAGGTTTCATCGCAATCGAAGAATGTTATATGAACGCAATAGGGAATTTTGTTGAAACGCTTCGCGCGTCGTCACCCATTTGTTGCATCTACTCTTGCGCTACTTATTGTGAAATGGATTTACTAAGTCCCCTTCCCTGGCGGGTACAAAATAACTGATCAATGTTTCATCGCAATCGGATGAATAGTATATGAACGCATACCTGATTTTGTTTAAACGATTCGCACTCCGTCACTCATTTGTTGAATCTACTCGTGCGCTACCTACTGTAAAATGTATTTACTAAGTTAGAAACCGTCACGTAAGTGTCCACAACATCTCACCCAAGTTTCATCGCTATCGTCGTTCATTTGTCGAATCTACTCGTGTGCTACCTACTGTGAAATGTATTTACTAAGCCAGAAACCTTCCTTGGAGTGTCAACCATATTTCACCCAAGTTTCACCGCTAACGGCAGAATGGTATATGACCTTATACGGGACTTTGTTGAAACGCTTCGCGCGTCGTCCCTCATTTGTTGAATCAACTTGTGCGCTGCATATTGTATAGGGGATTTACTAAGCCAGGAATTTTCCATGACGTGTACACAACATCTCACCCGAGTTTCATAGGTACGGACGAATGGTACATGTATGCATACGGGACTTGGTTGAATCGCTTCGCGTGTCGTCGCTCATTTGTTGATTCTACTCTTGCGCTACATATTGTAATATGGATATACTCAGCCAGAAACCTTCCCTGGAGTGTACACAACATCTCACCCCAGTTTCATCGCAATCGGATGAATGGTATGTGAACGTATACGGGACGTTGTCGGAACGCTTCGCGCGTAGTCACTCATTTGTTGAACATAAACGTGCGCTTCGTATTGTAAAATGGATTTACTTAGCCAGAAACCTTTCCTGGAGTGTACACAACAATTCACCCAACATTTATCACTATCAGACGAATGGTATATGACTTTATACGGGACTTTGTTGAAACGCTTCGCGTGTCATCGCTCATTTGTTGAATCTACTGGTGCGCTACCTATTGTAAAATGTATGTACTAAGCCAGAAACCTTCCCTGGAGTGTACACAGCATCTCACCCAAGTTTTATCGCTATCGGATGAATGGTATATGAAATTAAATGGGAATTTGTTGAAACGCTTCGCGCGCCGTTGCTCATTTGTTGATTCTACTCGTGCTCTACCTATTTTTAAAGGGATTTACTAAGCTAGAAACCTTCCCTGGAGTGCACACAAAATCTCAGCCTAGTTTCATCGCTATCGGACGAATGGTATATGAACGACTTTGTTGAAATGCTTCGCGCGTCGTAGCTCATTTGTTGAATCTAATCGTGCGCTGCCTATTGTAAAGTGGATGTACTAAGCCAGAAAGTTTCCCTGCAGTGTACACAACATTTTACGCAAGTTTCATAGCTATCGGACGAATGGTATATGAATGCATACGGGACTTTGTTGAAATGCTTCGCGCATCGGCGCTCATTTGTTGAATCTACGCGTGCGCTACCTATTGTAAAATGGATTTACTAAGTCAGAAACCTTCCTTGGAGTGTACTCAACATCTCACCCAAGTTTCATCGCAATCGGACGAATGGTATATGAACACATACGGGACTTTGTTGAAATGCTTCGTGCATCGTCGCTCATTTGTTGAATCTACGCGTGCGCTACCTATTGTAAAACGGATTTACTAAGTCAGAAACCTTCCGTGGAGTGTACTCAACATCTCACCCAAGTTTCATCACTATCGGACGAATGGTATATGAACACATACGGGACTTTGTTGAAATGCTTCGCGCATCGTCGCTCATTTGTTGAATCTACGCGTGCGCTACCTATTGTAAAATGGATTTACTAAGTCAGAAACCTTCCTTGGAGTGTACTCAACATCTCACCCAAGTTTCATCGCAATCGGACGAATGGTATATGAACGCATAGGAGACATACATACCCACCCACAGACAAACTATCACGTTACATTGATTTTTATATATATAGATAGGTTACATTCAGTCAGTTTTAGGTATTACTCAGCTAGTTTAGAGCATATTTAGCTAGTTATAGGTTACATTCAGTCAGTTTTAGGTATTACTAAGCTAGTTTAGAGCATATTTAACTAGTTATAGGTTACATTCAGTCAGTTTTAGGTATTACTCAGCCAGTTTAGAGCATATTTAGCTAGATATGGGTTACATTCAGCTAGTTTTAGGGTTTACACAGCTAGTTTAGGGCATGTTAAGCTAGTTATAGTTTACATTCTGTCAGTTTTAGGTATTACTCAGCTAGTTTAGAGCATATTTATCTAGTTATAGGTTACATTCAGCTAGTTTTAGGTATTACTCAGCTAGTTTAGAGCGTATTTAGCTAGTTATAGGTTACATTCAGCTAGTTTTAGGTATTATTCAGCAAGAGTAGAGCATATTTAACTAGGTATATGTAACATTCGTCTAGTTTTAGGTATTACTCAGCTAGTTTAGAGCATATTTATCTAGTTATAGGTTACATTCAGCTAGTTATAGGTATTACTCAGTTAGTTTAGAACATATTTATCTAGATATAGGTTACATTCAGTCAGTTTTAGGTATTACTCAGCTAGTTTAGAGCATATTTAGCTAGTTATAGGTTACATTCAGCTAGTTTTAGGTATTACTCAGCTAGTTTAGAGCATATTTAGCTAGTTATAGGTTACATTCAGCTAGTTTTAGGGTTTACTCAGCTAGTTTAGAGCATATTTAGCTGAATATAGGTAACATTCAGCTAGTTTTAGGGTTTACTCATTAGTTTAGAGCATATTTAGCTAGATATAGGTAACATTCGTCTAGTTTTAGGTATTACTCAGCTAGTTTAGAGCATATTTATCTAGTTATAGGTTACATTCAGCTAGTTTTGGGTATTACTCAGTTAGTTTAGAACATATTTAGCTAGATATAGGTTACATTCAGCTAGTTTTAGGTATTACTCAGCTAGTTTAGAGCATATTTCGCTAGTTATAGGTTTCATTCAGCTAGTTATAGGGTTTAATCAACTAGTATAGAGCATTCTCAGCTGGATATAGGTATTATTCGGCTAGTTTTAGGGTTTACTCAGCTAGTTTAGAGCGTATTTATCTAGATATAGTTTACAATCAGTCAGTTTTAGGTATTACTCAGCTAGTTTAGAGCATATTTATCTAGTTATAGGTTACATTCAGCTAGTTTTAGGTATTACTCAGCTAGTTTTGAGCGTATTTAGGTAGTTATTGGTTACATTAAGCTAGTTTAAGGTATTATTCAGCAAGTTTAGAGCATATTTAACTAGATATACGTTACATTCAGTGAGTTTTAGGTATTTATAAGCTAGTTTAGAGCGTATTTAGCTAGATATTGGTTACATTCAGACCGTTTTAGGTATTACTCAGCTATTTTAGAGCAAATTTACCTAGATATAGGTTACATTCAGTCAGTTTTAGGTATTGCTCAGCTAGTTTAGAGCATATTTAGCTAGATATAGGTTATATTCAGTCAGTTTTAGGTATTACTCAGCTAGTTTAGAGCATATGTAGCCAGATATAGGTTACGTTCAGTCCGTTTTAGGTATTACTCAGCTAGTTTAGAGCATATTTCTCTAGATATAGGTTACATTCTGTAAGTTTTAGGTATTACTCAGCTAGTTTAGAGCATATTTAGCTAATCATATGTTACATTCAGCTAGTTTTAGGTATTACTAAGCAAGTTTAGAGCATAATTAACTAGTTATAAGTTACATTCAGCTACTTTTAGGTATTAATCCCCTAGTTTAGAGCATATTGAGCTAGATATAGGTTACATTCAGTCAGTTTTAGGTATTAGTCAGTTAGTTTAGAACATATTTAGGTAGATATAGGTTACATTCAGCTAGTTTTAGGTATTACTCAGCTAGTTTAGAGCATATTTATCTAGTTATAGGTTACATTCAGCTAGTTTTAGGGCATACTCAGCTAGTTTAGAGCATATTTCGCTAGTTATAGGTTACATTCAGCTAGTATTAGGGTTTACTCAGCTAGTTTAGAGCATTCTCAGCTGGATATAGGTAATATTTGGCTAGTTTTAGGGTTTACTCAGCTAGTCTAGAGCGTATTTATCTAGATTTAGGTGACATTCAGCCAGTTTTAGGTATTATTCAGCTAGTTTGGATCATATTTAGCTAGTTATAGGTTACATTCAGCTAGTTTTAGGTACTACTCAGCTAGTTTAGAGCGTATTTAGCTAGTTATAGGTTACATTCAGCTAGTTTAAGGTATTAATCAGCAAGTTTAGAGCATATTTAACTAGATATACGTTACATTCAGTGAGTTTTAAGTATTTCTCAGCTAGTTTAGAGCGTATTTAGCTAGATATAGGTTACATTCAGTCCGTTTTAGGTATTAGTCAGCTAGTTTAGAGCATATTTAGCTAAATATAGGTTATATTCAGTCAGTTTTAGGTATTACTCAGCTAGTTTAGAGCATATTTAGCTAGATATAGGTTACGTTCAGTCCGTATTAGGTATTACTCAGCTAGTTTAGTGCATATTTATCTAGATATAGGTTACATTCTGTAAGTTTTTGGTATTACTCAGCTAGTTTAGAGCATATTTAGCTAATCATAGGTTACATTCAGCTAGTTTTAGATATTACTAAGCTAGTTTAGAGCATAATTAGCTAGTTATAATTTACATTCAGCTAGTTTTAGGTATTAATCACCTAGTTTAGAGCATATTGAGCTAGATATAGGTTATATTCGGATAGTTTTAGGTTCTACTCAGCTAATTTAGAGCATATTTAACTAGATATAGGTTACATTCAGCTAGGTTTAGGTATTACTCAGTTGGTTTAGAGCATATTTATTTAGTTATAGGTTACATTCAGCTAGTTTAGAGCATATTTCGCTAGTTATAGGTTACATTCAGCTAGTTTTAGGGTTTACTCAGCTAGTTTAGAGCATTCTGAACTGGATATAGGTAATATTCGGCTAGTTTTACGGTTTACTCAGCTAGTTTAGAGCGTATTTATCTAGATATAGGTTACATTCAGCCAGTTTTAGGTATTATTCAGCTAGTTTAGAGCATATTTAGCTAGTTATAGGTTACATTCAGCTAGTTTTAGGTATTACTCAGCTAGTTTAGAGCGTATTTAGCTAGTTATAGGTTACATTCAGCTAGTTTAAGGTATTAATGAGCAAGTTTAGAGCATATTTAACTAGATATACGTTACATTCAGTGAGTTTTAAGTATTTCTCAGCTAGTTTAGAGCGTATTTAGCTAGATATAGGTTACATTCAGTCCGTTTTAGGTATTACTCAGCTAGTTTAGAGCATAATTAGCTAAATATAGGTTACATTCAGTCAGTTTTAGGTATTACTCAGCTAGTTTAGAGCATATTTAGCTAAATATAGGTTATATTCAGTCAGTTTTAGGTATTACTCAGCTAGTTTACAGCATATTTAGCTAGATATAGGTTACGTTCAGTCCGTATTAGGTATTACTCAGCTAGTTTAGTGCATATTTATCTAGATATAGGTTACATTCTGTAAGTTTTTGGTATTACTCAGCTAGTTTAGAGCATATATAGCTAATCATAGGTTACATTCAGCTACTTTTAGATATTACTCAGCTAGTTTAGAACATATTTAGCTAGTTATAGGTAACATTCGGCTAGTTTTAGGTTTTACTCAGCTAGTTTATAGCATATTTAACTAGATATAGGTTACATTCAGCTAGGTTTAGGTATTACTCTGTTGGTTTAGAGCATATTTATTTAGTTATAGGTTACATTCAGCTAGTTTTAGGGCTTACTCAGCTAGTTTAGAGCATATTGCGCTAGTTATAGGTTACATTCAGCAAGTTTTAGGGTTTACTCAGCTAGTTTAGAGCATTCTGAGCTGGATATAGGTAATATTCGGCTAGTTTTAGGGTTTACTCAGCTATTTAAAGCGTATTTATCCAGATATAGGCTACATTCAGTCAGTTTTAGGTATTACTCAGCTAGTTTAGAGCATATTTAGCTAGTTATAGGTTACATTCAGCTAGTTTTAGGTATTACTCAGCTAGTTTAGAGCGTATTTAGCTAGTATTAGGTTACATTCAGCTATTTTTAGGTATTATTCAGCAAGTTTAGAGCATATTTTACTAGATATACGTTACATTCAGTCAGTTTTAGGTATTTCTCAGCTAGTTTAGAGCGTATTTAGCTAGATATAGGTTAAATTCAGTCCGTTTTAGGTATGACTCAGCTAGGTTAGAGCATATTTAGCTAGATATAGGTTACATTCAGTCAGTTTTATGTATTTCTCAGCTAGTTTTGAGGGTATTTATCTAGATATAGGTAACATTCCGTCCCTTTTAGGTAATACTCATCTAGATTAGAGCATATTTCGCTAGTTATAGGTTACATTCAGCTAGTTTTAGGGTTTACTCAGCTAGTTTAGAGCCTTCTGAGCTGGATATAGGTAATATTCGGCTAGTTTTACGGTTTACTCAGCTATTTAAAGCGTATTTATCCAGATATAGGCTACATTCAGTCAGTTTTAGTTTTTACTCAGCTAGTTTAGAGCATATTCAGCTAGATATAGGTTACGTTCAGTCAGTTTTAGGTATTACTCAGTTTGTTTAGAGCATATGTATCTAGATATAGTTTACATTCAGTAAGTTTTAGGTATTACTCAGCTAGTTGAGCATATTTAGCTAATCATAAGTTACATTCAGCTAGTTTTAGGTATTAATCACCTAGTTTAGAGCATATTGAGCTAGATATAGGCTACATTCAGTCAGTTTTAGGTATTACTCAGCAAAGGTTAGAGCATATTTAGCTAGATATAGGTTACATTCAGTCAGTTTTAGGTTTTACTCAGCCAGTTTAGAACATATTTAGCTAGATAAAGGTTACATTCAGTCAGTTTTAGGTATTACTCAGCTAGTTTAGAGCATATTTAGCTAGATATAGGTTACAGTCAGTTTTAGGTATTACTCAGCTAGTTTAGAGCATATTTAGCTAGATATAGGTTACATTCAGCTAGTTTTAGGGTTAACTCAGCTAGTTTAGGGCATGTTAAACTAGTTATAGGTTACATTCTGTCAGTTTTAGGTATTACTCAGATAGTTTAGAGCATATTTAGCTAGATATAGGTTACATTCAGCTAGTTTTAGGTATTACTCATCTAGTTTAGAGCATATTTAGCTAGTTATAGGTTACATTCAGCTAGTTTTAGGGCTTACTCAGCTAGTTTAGAGCATATTTCGCTAGTTATAGGTTTCATTCAGCTAGTTTTAGGGTTTAATCAACTAGTTTAGAGCATTCTCAGCTGGATATAGTTATTATTCGGCTAGTTTTAGTGTTTACTCAGCTAGTTTAGAGCGTATTTATCTAGATATAGTTTACAATCCGTCAGTTTTAGGTATTACTCAGCTAGTTTAGAGCATATTTATCTAATTATAGGTTGCATTCTGCTAGTTTTAGGTATTACTCAGCTAGTTTTGAACGTATTTAGGTAGTTATAGGTTACATTCAGCTAGTTTAAGGTATTATTCAGCAAGTTTAGGGCATATTTAACTAGATATACGTTACATTCAGTCAGTTTTAGGTATTTCTCAGCTAGTTTAGAGCGTATTTAGCTAGATATTGGTTACATTCAGACCGTTTTAGGTATTACTCAGCTATTTTAGAGCAAATTTTGCTAGATATAGGTTACATTCAGTCAGTTTAAGGTATTACTCAGCTAGTTTAGAGCATATTTAGCTAGATGTAGGTTATATTCATTCAGTTTTAGGTATTACTCAGCTAGTTTAGAGCATATGTAGCCAGATATAGGTTACGTTCAGTCCGTTTTAGGTATTACTCAGCTAGTTTAGAGCATATTTATCTAGATATAGGTTACATTCTGTAGGTTTTAGGTATTTCTCAACTAGTTTAGAGCATATTTAGCTAATCATAGGTTACATTCAGCTAGTTTTAGGTATTACTAAGCAAGTTTAGAGCATAATTAGCTAGTTATAAGTACATTCAGCTAGTTTTAGGTATTAATCACCTAGTTTAGAGCATATTGAGCTAGATATAGGTCACATTCAGTCAGTTTTAGGTATTAGTCAGTTAGTTTAGAACATATTTAGCTAGATATAGGTTACATTCAGCTAGTTTAAGGTATTAATCAGCAAGTTTAGAGCGTATTTAGCTAGATATAGGTTACATTCAGTCCGTTTTAGGTATTACTCAGCTAGTTTAGAGCATATTTAGCTAATCATAGGTTACATTCAGCTAGTTTTAGATATTACTAAGCTAGTTTAGAGCATAATTAGCTAGTTATAATTTACATTCAGCTAGTTTTAGGTATTAATCACCTATTTTAGAGCATATTGAGCTAGATATAGGTTATATTCGGCTAGTTTTAGATATTACTCAGCTAGTTTAGAATATATTTAGCTAGTTATAGGTAACATTCGGCTAGTTTTAGGTTTTACTCAGCTAGTTTAGAGCATATTTAACTAGATATAGGTTACATTCAGCTAGGTTTAGGTATTACTCAGTTGGTTTAGAGCATATTTATTTAGTTATAGGTTACATTCAGCTAGTTTTAGGGCTTACTCAGCTAGTTTAGAGCATATTTCGCTAGTTATAGGTTACATTCAGCTAGTTTTAGGGTTTACTCAGCTAGTTTAGAGCATTCTGAGCTGGATATAGGTAATATTCGGCTAGTTTTAGGGTTTACTCAGCTATTTAAAGCGTATTTATCCAGATATAGGCCACATTCAGTCAGTTTTAGGTATTACTCAGCTAGTTTAGAGCATATTTAGCTAGTTATAGGTTTCATTCAGCTAGTTTTAGGTATTAATCAGCTAGTTTAGAGCGTATTTAGCTAGTTATTGGTTACATTCAGCTAGTTTTAGGTATTATTCAGCAAGTTTAGAGCATATTTTACTAGATATACGTTACATTCAGTCAGTTTTAGGTATTTCTCAGCTAGTTTAGAGCGTATTTAGCTAGATATAGGTTACATTCAGTCCGTTTTAGGTATGACTCAGCTAATTTAGAGCATATTTAGCTAGATATAGGTTACATTCAGTCAGTTTTAGGTATTTCTCAGATAGTTTTGAGTGTATTTATCTAGATATAGGTAACATTCCGTCCGTTTTAGGTAAAACTCAGCTAGATTAGAGCATATTTAGCTAGATATAGGTTACATTCAGTCAGTTTTAGGTATTACTCAGCTAGTTTAGAGCATATTCAGCTAGATATAGGTTACGTTCAGTCAGTTTTAGGTATTACTCAGCTTGTTTAGAGCATATGTATCTAGATATAGTTTACATTCAGTAAGTATTAGGTATTACTCAGCTAGTTTAGAGCATATTTAGCTCATCATAGGTTACATTCAGCTAGTTTTAGGTATTACTAAGCTAGTTTAGAGCATATTTAGCTAGTTATAGGTTACATTCAGCTAGTTTTAGGTATTAATCACCTAGTTTAGAGCATATTGTGCTAGATATAGGTTACATTCGGCTAGTTTTATATATTACTCAGCTAGTTTAGAGCATATTTAGCTAGATATAGGTTACATTCTGCTAGTTTTAGATATTACTCAGCTAGTTTAGAGCATATTTAGCTAGTTATAGGTTACAATCAGCTAGGTTTAGGGTTTACTCAGCTAGTTTAGAGCATATTTAGCTAGATATAGGTTACATTCAGCTAGTTTTAGGGTTTACTCAGCTAGTTTAGAGCATATTCAGCTAGATATAAGTTACGTTCAGTCAGTTTTAGGTATTACTCAGTTTGTTTAGAGCATATGTATCTAGATATAGTTTACATTCAGTAAGTTTTAGGTATTACTCAGCTAGTTTAGAGCATATTTAACTAATCATAGGTTACATTCAGCTAGTTTTAGGTATTAATCACCTAGTTTAGAGCATATTGAGCTAGATACAGGCTAGATTCAGTCAGTTTTAGGTATTACTCAGCAAAGGTTAGAGCATATTTAGCTAGATATAGGTTACATTCAGTCAGTTTTAGGTTTTACTCAGCCAGTTTAGAACATATTTAGCTAGATAAAGGTTACATTCAGTCAGTTTTCGGTATTACTCAGCTAGTTTAGAGCATATTTAGCTAGATATAGGTTACAGTCAATTTTAGGTATTACTCAGCTAGTTTAGAGCATATTTAGCTAGATATAGGTTCCATTCAGCTAGTTTTAGGGTTTAACTCAGCTAGTTTAGGGCATGTTAAACTAGTTATAGGTTATATTCTGTCGGTTTTAGGTATTACTCAGCTAGTTTAGAGCATATTTAGCTAGTTATAGGTACATTCAGTCAGTTTTAGGTATTACTCAGCTAGTTTAGAGCATATTTAGCTAGTTATAGGTTACATTCAGTCAGCATTAGGTATTACTCAGCTAGTTTAGAGCATATTTAACTAGTTATAGGTTACATTCAGTCAGTTTAAGTATTACTCAGCTAGTTTAGAGCATATTTAGCTAGATATGGGTTACATTCAGCTAGTTTTAGGGTTTACTCGGCTAGGTTAGGGCATGTTAAGCTAGTTATAGGTTACATTCTGTCAGTTTTAGGTATTACTCAGCTAGTTAGAGCATATTTAGCTAGTTATAGGTTACATTCAGTCAGTTTTAGCTATTAATCAGCTAGTTTAGAGCATATTTAGCTAGATATAGGTTACATTCAGCTAGTTTAACGATTTTTACAGCTAGTTTAGAGCATATTAAGCTAGTTGTAGGTTACATTCAGTCAGTTTTAAGTATTAATCAGCTAGTTTAGAGCATATTTTGCTAGTTATAGGTTACATTCAGCTAGTTTTATGTATTACTCAGCTAGTTTAGAGCGTATTTAGCTAGTTATAGGTTACATTCAGCTAGTTTTAGGTATTATTCAGCAAGGTTAGAGCATTCTCAGCTGGATATAGGCAATATTCGGCTAGTTTTAGGGTTTACTAAGCTGGTTTAGAGCGTATTTATCTAGATATAGGTTACATTCAGTCAGTTTTAGTTATTACTCAGCTAGTTTAGAGCATATTAAGCTAGTTATAGGTTACATTCAGCTAGTTTTAGGTATTACTCAGCAAGTTTAGAGCGTATTTAGCTAGTTATAGGTTACATTCAGCTAGTTTTAGGTATTATTCAGCAAGTTTAGAGCATTTTTAACTAGATATATGTAACATTCGTCTAGTTTTAGGTATTACTCAGCTAGTTGAGAGCATATTTATCTAGTTATAGGTTACATTCAGCTAGTTTTAGGTATTACTCAGTTAGTTTAGAACATATTTAGCTAGATATAGGTTACATTCAGCTAGTTTTAGGTATTACTCAGCTAGTTTAGAGCATATTTAGCTAGTTATAGGTTACATTCAGCTAGTTTAAGGCTTACTCAGCTAGTTTAGAGCATATTTCGCTAGTTATAGTTTTCATTCAGCTAGTTTTAGGGTTTACTCAGCTAGGTTAGAGCATTCTCAGCTGGATATAGGTATTATTCGGCTAGTTTTAGGAATTACTCAGCTAGTTTAGAGCGTATTTATCTAGATATAGGTTACATTCAGTCCGTTTTAGGTATTAGTCAGCTAGTTTAGAGCATATTTAGCTAGTTACAGGTTACATTCAGCTAGTTTTAGGTATTACTCAGCTAGTTTAGAGCGTATTAAGTTAGTTATAGGTTACATTCAGTCCGTTTTAGGTATTACGCAGCTAGTTTAGAGCATATTTAGATAGATATAGGTTACATTCAGTCAGTTTTAGGTAATACTCAGCTAGTTTAGAGCATATTTAGCTAGATATAGGTTATATTCAGTCAGTTTTAGGTATTACTCAGCTAGTTTAGAGCATATTTAGCTAGATATAGGTTACGTTCAGTCCGTATTAGGTATTACTCAGCTAGTTTAGAGCATATTTATCTAGATATAGGTTACATTCTATAAGGTTTAGGTATTACTCAGCTAGTTTAGATCATATATAGCTAATCATAGGTTACAATCAGCTAGTTTTAGGTATTACTAAGCTAGTTTAGAACATAATTAGCTAGTTATAAGTTACATTCAGCTAGTTTTATGTATAAATCACCTAGTTTAGATCATATTGAGCTAGATATAGGTTACATTCGGCTAGTTTTAGATATTACTCAGCTAGTTTAGAACATATTTAGCTAGTTATAGGTTACATTCGGCTAGTTTTAGGTTTTACTCAGCTAGTTTAGAGCATATTTAGCTAGATATAAGTTACATTCAGCTAGGTTTAGGTATTACTCAGCTAGTTTAGAGCATATTTAGCTAGTTATAGGTTACATTCAGCTAGTTTTAGGGCTTACTCAGCTAATTTAGAGCATATTTCGCTAGTTATAGATTACATTCAGCTAGTTTAAGGGTTTACTCAGCTAGTTTAGAGCATTCTGAGCTGGATATAGTTAATATTCGGCTAGTTTTAGGGTTTACTCAGCTAGTTTAGAGCGTATTTATCCAGATATAGGCTACATTCAGTCAGTTTTAGGTATTACTCAGCTAGTTTAGAGCATATTTAGCTAGTTATAGATTACATTCAGCTAGTTTTAGGTATTACTCAGCTAGTTTAGAGCGTATTTAGCTAGTTATAGGTTACATTCAGCTAGTTTTAGGTATTATTCAGCAAGTTTAGAGCATATTTAACTAGATATACGTTACATTCAGTCAGTTTTAGGTATTTCTCAGCTAGTTTAGAGCGTATTTATCTAGATATAGGTTACATTCAGTCCGTTTTAGGTATGACTCAGCTAGTTTAGAACATATTTAGCTAGATATAGGTTACATTCAGTCAGTTTTAGGTATTTCTCAGCTACTTTTGCGGGTATTTATCTAGATATAGGTTACATTCCGTCCATTTAGGTATTACTCATCTAGTTTAGAGCATATTTAGCTAGATATAGGTTACATTCAGTCAGTTTTAGGTATTACTCAGCTAGTTTAGAGCATATTCAGCTAGATATAAGTTACGCTCAGTCAGTTTTAGGTATTGCTCACCTTGTTTAGAGCATATTTATCTAGATATAGTTTACATTCAGTAAGTTTTAGGTATTACTCAGCTAGTTTAGAGCATATTTAGCTAGTTATAGGTTACATTCAGCTAGTTTTAGGTATTAATCACCTAGTTTAGAGCATATTGTGCTAGATATAGGTTACATACGGCTAGTTTTATATATTACTCAGCTAGTTTAGAGCCTATTTAGCTAGATATAGGTTACATTCAGCTAGTTTTTTGTATTACTCAGCTAGTTTAGAGCATATTTAGCTAGTTATAGGTTACAATCAGGTAGTTTTAGGGTTTACTCAGCTATTTTAGAGAATATTTAACTAGATATAGGTTACATTCAGCTAGTTTTAGGGTTTACTCAGCTAGTTTAGAGCATTCTCAGCTGGATATAGGTAATATTCGGCTAGTTTTAGGGTTTACTCAGCAAGTTTAGAGCATATTTAGCTAGATATAGGTGACATTCGGTTAGTTTTAGGTAATACTCAGCTAGTTTAGAGCATATTTAGCTAGTTATAGGTTACATTCGGCTAGTTTTAGGATTTCCTCAGCTAGTTTAGAGCATATATATCTAGATATAGGTTTCATACAGTCAGTTTGAGTTACTATTCAGCTAGTTTAGAGCATATTTAGCTAGATATAGGTTACGTTCATTCAGTTTTAGGTATTACTCAGCAAAGGTTAGAGCATATTTAGCTAGATATAGGTTACATTCAGTCAGTTTTAGTTTTTACTCAGCCAGTTTAGAACATATTTAGCTAGATAAAGGTTACATTCAGTCAGTTTTCGGTATTCCTCAGCTAGTTTAGAGCATATTAACTAGATATAGGTTACATTCAGTCAGTTTTAGGTATTACTCAGCTAGTTTAGAGCATATTTAGCTAGAAATAGGTTACATTCAGATAGTTTTAGGGTTTACTCAGCTAGTTCAGGGCATGTTAAGCTAGTTATAGGTTACATTCTGTCAGTTTTAGGTATTACTCAGCTAATTTAGAGCATATTTATCTAGTTATAGGTTACATTCTGTCAGTTTTAGGTATTACTCAGCTAGTTTAGAGCATATTTAGCTAGTTATAGGTTACATTCAGTCAGTTTTAGGTAGTACTCAGCTAGTTTAAAGCATATTTAACTAGTTACAGGTTACATTCAGTCAGATTTAGGTATTACTCAGCTAGTTTAGAGCATATTTAGCTAGATATGGGTTACATTCAGCTAGTTTTAGGGTTTACTCAGCTAGTTTGGGGCATGTTAAGCTAGTTATAGGTTACATTCTGTCAGTTTTAGGTATTACTCAGCTAGTTTAGAGCATATTTAACTAGTTATAGGCTACATTCAGTCAGTTTTAGGTATTACTCAGCGAGTTTAGAGCATATTTAGCTACATATAAGTTACATTCAGCTAGTTTTAGGGTTTACTCAGCTAGTTTAGAGCATTCTCAGCTGGATATAGGTAATATTCGGCTAGTTTTAGGGTTTACTAAGCTGGTTTAGAGCGTATTTATCTAGATATAGGTTACATTCAGTCAGTTTTAGGTATTACTCAGCTAGTTTAGAGCGTATTTAGCTAGTTATAGGTTACATTCAGCTAGTTTAAGTATTATTCAGCAAGTTTAGGGCATATTTATCTAGATATATGTAGCATTCGTCTAGTTTTAGGTATTACTCAGCTAGTTTAGAGCATATTTATCTAGTTATAGGTTACATTCAGCTAGTTTTAGGTATTACTTAGTTAGTTTAGAACATATTTATCTACATATAGGTTACATTCAGTCAGTTTTAGGTATTACTCAGCTAGTTTAGAGCATATTTAGCTAAACATAGGTTACATTCAGCTAGTTTTAGGCATTACTAAGCTAGTTTAGAGCGTATTTAGCTAGTTATAGGTTACATTCAGCTAGTTTAAGTATTATTCAGCAAGTTTAGGGCATATTTAACTAGATATATGTAGCATTCGTCTAGTTTTAGGTATTACTCAGCTAGTTTAGAGCATATTTAGCTAGTTATAGGTTACATTAAACTAGTTTTAGGGTCTTCTCAGTTAGTTTAGAGCATATTTAGCTGGATATAGGTAACATTCAGCTAGTTTTAGGGTTTACTCATTAGTTTAGAGCATATTTAGCTAGATATAGGTGATATTCGTCTAGTTTTAGGTATTACTCAGCTTGTTTGGGACATATTTAGCTAGTTATAGGTTACATTCAGCTAGTTTTAGGGCTTACTCAGCTAGTTTAGAGCATATTTCGCTAGTTATAGGTTACATTCAGCTAGTTATACGGTTTACTTAGCTAGTTTAGAGCATTCTGTGCGGGATATAGGTAATATTCGGCTAGTTTTAGGGTTTACTCAGCTAGTTTAGAGCGTATTTATCCAGATATAGGCTACATTCAGTCAGTTTTAGGTATTACTCAGCTAGTTTAGAGTATATTTAGCTAGTTATAGGTTACATTCAGCTAGTTTTAGGTATTACTCAGCTAGTTTAGAGCGTATTTAGCTAGTTATAGGTTACATTCAGCTAGTCTTAGGTATTATTCAGCAAGTTTAGAGCATATTTAACTAGATATACGTTACAGTCAGTCAGTTTAAGGTATTTCTCAGCTAGTTTAGAGCGTATTTAGCTAGATATAGGTTACATTCAGTCCGTTTTAGGTAGACTCAGCTAGTTTAGAGCATATATAGCTAGATATAGGTTACATTCAGTCAGTTTTAGGTATTTCTCAGCTAGTTTTGAGGGTATTTATCTAGATATAGGTTACATTCCGTCCGTTTTAGGTATTACTCAGCTAGTTTAGAGCATATTTAGCTAGATATAGGTTACATTCAGTCAGTTGTAGGTATTACTCAGCTAGTTTAGAGCATATTCAGCTAGATATAGGTTACGTTCAGTCAGTTTTAGGTATTACTCAGCTTGTTTAGAGCATATTTATCTAGATATAGTTTACATTCAGTAAGTTTTAGGTATTACTCAGCTAGTTTAGAGCATATTTAGCTAAACATAGGTTACATTCAGCTAGTTTTAGGCATTACTAAGCTAGTTTAGAGCATATTTAGATAGTTATGGGTTACATTCATCTAGTTTTAGGTATTAATCACCTAGTTTAGAGCATATTGTGCTAGATATAGGTTAAATTCGACTAGTTTTATATATTACTCAGCTAGCGTAGAGCATATATAGCTAGATATAGGTTACATTCAGCTAGTTTTAGGTTATACTCAGCTAGTTTAGAGCATATTTAGCTAGTTATAGTTTACAATCAGCTAGTTTTAGGGTTTACTCAGCTAGTTTAGAGCATATTTAGCTAGATATAGGTTACATTCAGCTAGTTTTAGGGTTTACTCAGCTAGTTTAGGGCATGTTAAGCTAGTTATAGGTTACATTCTGTCAGTTCTAGGTATTATTCAGCTAGTTTAGAGCATATTTAGCTATTTATATGTTACATTCAGTCAGCTTTAGGTATTACTCAGCTAGTTTAGAGCATATTTAGCTAGTTATAGGTTACATTCTGTAAGTTTTTGGTATTACTCAGCTAGTTTAGAGCATATATAGCTAATCATAGGTTACATTCAGCTACTTTTAGATATTACTCAGCTAGTTTAGAACATATTTAGCTAGTTATAGGTAACATTCGGCTAGTTTTAGGTTTTACTCAGCTAGTTTATAGCATATTTAACTAGATATAGGTTACATTCAGCTAGGTTTAGGTATTACTCTGTTGGTTTAGAGCATATTTATTTAGTTATAGGTTACATTCAGCTAGTTTTAGGGCTTACTCAGCTAGTTTAGAGCATATTGCGCTAGTTATAGGTTACATTCAGCAAGTTTTAGGGTTTACTCAGCTAGTTTAGAGCATTCTGAGCTGGATATAGGTAATATTCGGCTAGTTTTAGGGTTTACTCAGCTATTTAAAGCGTATTTATCCAGATATAGGCTACATTCAGTCAGTTTTAGGTATTACTCAGCTAGTTT